>JAUZND010007381.1:0-10369 GCA_034780555.1 Coelogynopora nodosa | reverse complement strand
TAAACTCCTAAATCCCTAAACTCCTAAATCCCTAAACTCCTAAATCCCTAAACTCCTAAATCCTTAAACTCCTAAATCCCTAAACTCCGAGACAGAGAGAGAGAGAGAGGTCTGTACACGCTGCCGACTGATGAATTTCAATGATAGATTACCACATTCCATATACTTGACTTAGTGGGAATAGCCATTCAAATCAGTCTGATCGGACATTGAATGGCTGTAGAACGGTATATTGGAAAAAATCAATAAAATGTACTTGATCGAGTGATTACTACTATTTGGGTATCTCTGATCAATTTGCAAGTAGTAAAATCAAACTTGGCTACATTGTCTTAGTCAAAATCCTTATTGAAATCACCTGGATCGGACTTTGCATGGCTACAATGCATTGTATTGGAAAAAATCAATAAATGTACTTGAATGATCGATTACTACTAATAGGATACCTCTGATCAATTTATACTTAGTAAAATCGAACTCAGTGACCTTGAATTACCTTGAATTAGTCGGAAACGTCCTTGACCTTGTTTAAATCGACCAATAGGAAGCCATAGCAACCAAATAACAAATACTCGATTCTAAATGGCTGAAAAGGGGAAAGGGGGGAGGGGGAGGGAAGGGGGGATGGGGGGGAGGGGGGTGAAGTAGAAGTCACACTCCCATACTACTATTTATAATTATTTTCTTTAAATGCGATGAAAACTAATGGTTTCATAAAACTAATATCTAATGTATATTGATATAAGTTTCATATATATATATATATATATATATATATATATATATAATACTTGATATGCTTTTATAATGATAAAAAGAACAAAAATTTTATGATATTATTTAGTAATAATAAGAATGTTAGTTATATTGCAAATAATAATAAAAACTACATAAACTACTATATAATAATAAAATAAATATATAAAAAATTAATTGTTCAGGATATCATACTAAATCGATATCATTTGCAGAATTGATAATAATTGTATAAGAGTGTCAAGTGCATTAATGTTGGGTAATTTATTTTAAAACATTGTTCATAATTTTTAAAATTGTTTTATATTGTTACTTATCAGATTGATAAATTTCTTCAATAAAAAATTCATTTTGCCTATATTTCACTGAGCGTACAAATAGCACCTTATAATCATTAATTGTTTTGTGAAAAAATTATATAATTCTGAAAAGTAAGGCTAATAAAAATTAAATTAATAATGCTTTTATATTAAATAATTATAAGTCGTTAATATAATTTTTAGACTACAGATAAATGATTAAATATAGTTATGAATTGCAAGACGTTTTATTTTATATTTATGTATATATTTTAAGTAAGTAAAATTTATAAATCTTCTATTTGTCTCGAATTTGAGGTAACTTCGGACATGTTTTCGAGTGTACACGAAAGTAGGCTTCCGCATGGTAAAAAACATCAAGAGCTAGTAAAAGCTGAGCTACAGATGTCCAACAAAATCGACTATAGATCCACTATACGGCATATCGACTGCTGAACAGTACAATATGCAAATATCAGGATGCGTTCTTTCATTGTATCTGTATCTTAATAGATAATAATTGATCTTATAAGTTGATCTCAGTTTTCCGATAATTCGTTATTTATCACAGTTTGCATTAAAATACATATTTAGAATGTATAAATGTACCCTATAGACATTCTGTTTTCTGTACAAAAACAGTATGTTGTACATTTGGGGAAATTTCCGAAGATATTTAATTAAAGCATAATAAAGAATTCTTCGATCAAATTATTTAAAAAATATATGTTTTATATAGTTTATACAATAAAAACATACATAGTGAACAGTGCCCTGTTTATACCGGGGAAAAATATGTAACAAAAAGTCAATTAATTGTCCGAATTTACTCTATAACTATACAATAATTACTGAAAAACATTGATGTACGAGTATAATATAATGTGAAATAAGACCGATGCAATAGATCCTCACATAATAATCCTAAATAGTTTATATACAGTACGTAATAATGTGACAAAACTGAGCGCAATCACGTTAACAATTCTGTCAAACATTGTTTTAGAAAGTTCGTCCACAATGTCTATATAAAGTTGTCTTTGTCTTATTTGCTGCAAAAGTCGCTCTTACTTAAAATATGTAACGATTGTATTTAACGATATGTACAATACCCCACTAATTTTTTACTAGAAGATATCAGGATAGTTTTTATTTGAAACCCCAATATATTACGTTGATAATTTGTGCATATCACAGCAAATTCGTTTATCAGAATACACAGATAGCAAAATACAAAAATATATAACAAAAGCTGAATGATAATATTATTGTAGGTAATTAATTAATTATCAAACAATTTTTTGTAGTAAACAACGAAAAAATATAAACTTTTTAATTTTTTGAACAGGTGGAACGACATAAAAGCCATTACCCTGATGTATACTATCTCTTTCTGATCATAGAGATTCTAATGTTCATAGTCGGGCTTCGACTACGTCACTAATGATAAATAAAGACTACGTCACTAATGAATGCAAAAGAAAAACCAGAATAAAATTTAAAGTTTATTACAATTAAAACAAAATAACCAAGCTTTCTTAATCAAGCTTTTTGTAATATTCACACAATGATTATGCCTTCTTGATGAAAGGTGAAAGCTTGGTTATTTTGTATTAATTGTAATAAACTTTAAATTTTATTGTGGTTTTTCTTTTGCATACGTCACTAATGTTATGTAGCCCAAAATATGTATTCTTCTTGGAATATTTTCTACCAATTCTTTGGAGTAATCCCTTTTGAAATATTTTGATTTGCGCTGCTTGTTATACGCAGAACTTCTAAGTTGCTGAATCGAAAAACATTTAAAAATCTTATGAAGCGATTTATTTGCGAAGCTCTGCATGGACGTATATATAGTTTTTTTTCTAAATGCATTTTTTGCAGTTCTCTCTCACCAACCTGCAATTTTGTCCACATCCTTAGATGGTGTTAGTAGGTAGAGATAATCAGCATACCCTAAGAACTGTTATATTCACTTCTGAGTAGTTTAATAAACTGTTTTTTATTTAATTAAAATACTACTAATTATATACATTGAATGCTTCTTTCACAATAATAACTCTATCATTTTCACAATTTTCGATGTGATATTGGCATTGTCATCGTAGTCATCATGAATAAAATAATTCTCTCCTACCTATTTACAAGCACGCTGCTGTGATCTTTTTTATATCTTAGAAATCCATAAATGCTGTCTATTTTGCACTTTTAATATGTGTAATCAAATTTTGACAAAATGTAGAAAAAAGTTTAAAAACAGTTTTTTTTAAATATATTAAGAACACGATCTTAAAAACATAATAAAATCCTCAAAAAGCTTTCTGAAGTTTAACTTACAAACTACTGTAAAACATACACCAATTATCGAATTGAATTTGTTTTATTTTTTATACTAAACCTACTAAAGGCAGATATGTCGATATCTTTTTAAATGCAACTTTTTAACAGAAAATAATGATGACCTTGTGATAATTGTATACAAAAATATATCTCACACTCAGATCTTTATTTGATGTAAATAATAATACGGATACGTTATATACGCTTCACAAAATAAGTAATTAAGTAAACCACATTTCTATAAAAGAATCATTATATTTTAACTTCAAAAAATTATAAATATTTCTATATTCTCATATCCTACATGGACTCAATCGGATTGATAATGTGTGGCAGTGTTTTGAATACTCCATGGAAATTTTTTTATGATCAGTGATCAGTTATTCGGATCATGATTACAACATGATTGAACATTGCAGACAGGACAGAATAGACTGGACATACATATTCACGAGTTGTGCGAGCTCATCTTCTGAACTCAGCAGCATTGCTTTCCATAATTCTTTTGAATCACGACCATCCGTATGATGAGATTAAAGAAAGATATTTAATAATTTGAATGAACTACTAATTAACTGGGTTTTTCCTTGATGACGTTGCAATCCTGAAACTTATAAAAATTGTTGCAACTCTTATGGATACAGAAAAAAGAAAAACAGAACAGCAAATGTAAAAATGTCCCTTTCGAATATGTTTCTATATTTTTTAACGTATAGGTGATTGGACGCAACATTTATAGTGAATCAGTTAGTATTATTCTTTATTTCTATACATCAAAACACCTTGCCCATGCCAAATCATTCAGACTGTATCTTTAAAATATTATTTAAATCGAAAATTTAGACAAGAGTAAAAGCAGTTCACTGAGAATGTCTATTTTACTACCCTGCTGAGAAAATATCGGTGTTGTATAGTGGACATTTTATGTATAAAAAATATCAAACATATTTTTTGATTGTTGAAATCTTTTAGGGGCACGACATATATCATTGACTAAGTGAATATATTGCATTTCCACACAACATCCCTACCTGAGAAGCTTGAAAGATTTGCAAATATCCGTACAACTTCATCCGAACAACACTTGACTTTCATGTTCTCAAATTAAATATAAGTTTTAGAGTTTTAAAAGTTCAGGTGGCACATTTATTCTTTAACTGTGATTAATGAAGAAATCCACTGCAATAAATGTGGTAAAATACTTTCTGAAGTGAAACTGAAATCCACTGCAATAAATGTGGTAAAATACTTTCTGAAGTGAAACTGAAATCCACTGCAATAAATGCGGTAAAACATTCCTTGAAGTGAAACTGAAATCCACTGCAGTATATGTGGTAAAATACTTCCTGAAGTTTTCCTGATTATTTAACAGAATAACATGTGTTTGAAAAGTGAATCAGATATGGAACATTTCTTGGCTAATTAATTTACAACTCAACCGACCTCGATATTTAATGAGGGATTCATAAGGAAGACAGCAGTGTGCTCGAACAGCTTCTTATGTCAAAAGTGGAATCACAAATTCAATTTCCAGAAAAGACCATATTTGTCAAAGTGGTGTCTACTTTTTTTATTCTTTTATTCTGTCTCTAAATGCAACATTTTTCTAAGTCAGCCTTCCTGTCCTACTTTCGAAATAATTTAGGTTGGATATAGTTGCGGTATCTGATGGCTATGACAGTAAGAATGCAACCAAAGTAGATGTACAATACTGACAAATATCAAAAGCTGACTTCATAGATATTTTTTGCTGTTAAAAGTCACTCAGGTGCTCACCACAATAGAAGTATGCAATTTTCAAACCTTTTTTTATACTGGTCATAAGTGTAGTAATGTTATTAAGTTTTTCAATATACATAATAAATTACACTAAATGTATTCATTCAATGTACAAAAAATATAGGGTGTCAAAAACACTAAAGTTTCGTCTAACCGTTTAGTTTGGTTAAATTCTAAAGTGAGTACTCCAACTACTTGATTCATGATTCAATTCAATTCAATTCTTGATTCAGAATTAAAGATAATCTAATAAATATATATTAGTAGTTCAATGAACATATTTCACTATATGGATGTCAATTAATGTTTGAACGAGGGATATCAAAATGTAAAATTAATAAAATTGTTGATGGTAATCGCAAAACGTTAAATATGTTATTTTATGTTATATTTATGTCATATTATTATCTATTTTGAACAAACATAATATTTAACAAAATTTAGTAAAATTTTAACAGACATTTTTTGAAAATGGTACAGAAATCTAATCTCATAAAAATCTTTAAATCAGAACAGGCGTTTATCAGGTTCCTGTTATGAACAGAGTGTCCACATATGTTTATATATAGATTGTACTCACTTATCAGGCTGAAAATGATCATGGCAATCAGAAAACCACAAGCTGTACACGCAAATCGAACATCTGCTAATTTAGCGATTGCCTCAATTTGTAGAACACATGTTTGAAAACCGACCGGGGCTGGCAGAGTCGTGTTGAGGGAAGTCATGTTCTCCCAGGAGAGACTTGTTGGCCGACTATGCCCACAAATAGAGTTTCAAAAATAAAGAGAGAAAAAGAAAGAGAGAAGTAAAAAATCTCATCAAATAAGATATGGAAGTAAACAAACTTGTCCTTAAAAGGAAAACGCGAAACTAATTTTAAAGAAGAACTTTCTTATCAAAGTTACTGCAAACATTCGAGCGTGAAATATAAATCGATATTCTATATGTCAAGTATAAACTATTTGACATTTCTAATATGATATGGATACAACATACTACTTTAAATTATAGCGCATGCATAATTAACTTCGTAAACATTTTAATAAAAATAGCAGTTTATTTTTTTAAATTTTGGCATTATATACATGTATATTGATAAGTATTGATTAATAAATTTGATAAATATTGATTGCACAAATCTTAATAATTTAAATGATATTAATGGATTTACATTTGATAAAATAAATGACAATTTCAAAATGGTATGTAAATATTTAAAAAAAGAAGTACGCTAAAATAATTGTTTGTCTAATGATATGACATATATGAGATCTTCTACGAAACAAAAATACATAAAGTGTACACATTTGAAATTTTGCTAAACTTTATGTATTGGTTTTCAATGCCACATTATAAAACATTAAACGTCGTGGAAATAAGTTGAATTTTTATATTTTGGTCTGAAGAAAATATGTTAAGAACAACACTTGTGAAAGAGAAATGATTCAAGAAAGAATAAAACAAAAATATTAACAACAGATTGCTTTTGACAAGGTAAAATATAGATTATATAATAATATATATATATATAGCATACACTTTTTTTCACAATTCCGTAAGAAACACTGAATTATTAACGACGAATCTGTTAAACACAGAAGAAACAAATTAAATTCATAATTAAATTCGTCTTTTAAAATTATATAAATAACTGAGATATAGCAGCTCTAAAACAAATAATAGGAAGAAAAATTTCAAAATATATAAAATAAATTAATAATAAGTATATGGACAGTATTCTAATATTTCCCCACACAGTGATAAATAAAAATTACTAGCATTCCTTGTGAAACCTAGAATGTAATATACCTTTTACATATATTGTATACATTGCAACATACGTTATGTATATACAGTATTCTTTACGGAGTATTATACACATTAAAAGAAAAATTATTTAATACAAAATCAATATAATGCTTATTCTATAACAAATGATTAAAATACGTTATTAGTAAGTGGGTTGACATTTGTAAAGAAATCAAATTGTCTTTCAATACCAATTCCAATGAAGCATAACTAAACGTTACCAGTTCATTTTTCATTTGCCTTTTATGATTATATTACAAAAGCTTAAAAAGTTTATATCATGATGCAAAAAAAAATTTAAATAGAAAATTAAAAGTAAAATGTCACAATGCATTGTTTTTCTTTAGCACACTATCAAATAAGGTACATCATCATTGCGATAAAAAATTTAAATGACTCATGACTTTGATTAAAGGATATACATTGTCCTAATTTATCCGGGGATGCAAACATTTTTTGGCCGCATCCTATTCACTGAAATGTTGGGCGAAATGGCAATTTAATACAACTATATAAATATTTAAACAATTCTTGATTTTAATTTATTTAGGAGATAATATATATATATATATATATATAGCAATAGTCGAGAAGAATGTAATAAGTGGTATTTATCAAACTCGACATTCCACTTATAAGTTTAATTACATTGTTTTTCTAGATTTTAATTGTTTCTATAGATACAACACCATTGTATTAATGAAAATAAGCAATATATATGTAAAATATAATAAATATTATATATCATATATTACAAAAAGATGGAAAAATACAAATATATACAAAATTCATATGAATTGCCGAGTCATAAAAATTTTATCGTAATTCTGCTACTTTTTCATTATTTTTACAAATAAAAATAAAGCCATTTATGGATGTGAACAAATTAATTGTTGGTGCTACCTTCTAGTAACAATAATTATATACTAACATTTAATGCAAAGTAAACTATCATGTCATCCACTTTTGAGTTTCACTACTTCATTCGCTCGGTAAAAAATATAATATTTTATAATTCAGATTTTTTTAAAAACTTTACAAGGTAAACACAATAAATTTTTCTTATTTTTTGCTCACATTCATAAATAGATCTATTCTTACGACACAAATATTTGATACAGAACGTATAAAGAAGCTAAGCTACCGACGTGCAAATAATGTATATAGTTTGCACATTGACAGTGATTACTGAGAAATATTGTTAATAATATACTGAACATTCATTTCAAGTAGCTGTGACGAAGGCCAAATATATAATATAGTTATTGGATACTTATGACCTTTGAAATTATATTTATATTGAATACAGAAATTTGTATTAGTCAATTATGAATTAGGATTTGTTTGATTATTGATCCTTTAATTTTTGTTAAATTCCAATTTTATCCTGAAATATCCGGTAAATTGTATTATAAAAATATATTATAAGAATCCCTTAATATAAATGAAATATCATAAAATTTATTTGATTATTCATGAATTAAGCGCAATATTTAAATTTAGTCTTAGATTTACAATACATTACACAGTTCTCTGTTCTAAAATTAAAAACTACAATAAGGTTACGACTATATAATAAATCAATACAAATAATGATAATTGTATAAATGAATATGTAATAAATTTTATAGATACGATCAATGCAATAATAAAATGTAGTCTTTATAGTAGCGGTTAATTAAACGGAAAGTGATTAATTTATTGATTATTAAACTGTATTGCATATTTATTACCAAACCCTTGGAATTTAATTGAGAAAAATGATATACTTATGTTAATTATATTCAATATAAAATATTATAAATTAAAATTAAAATTTAAATTTAAAATTATATATTGATAGAGATCAATTTTTGAATTTTTTTGGGATACTTCTGGAAATAGATAATCAATATGACTCAGAATTGACCTTTATCTTACTATTTTGAAACAAATACTTGTATCTATATTATGTATAAAAATAGTTGCAGTCAGATGCAATAAAAATACTTCACTGATTGAGTTCAGTTTACGATATCAAAATCGTAGGTTCATGAGCTGCAAGAAATAAATTAACTGAAAGGCACAGGTTATAATAAATATGAATCAATAATTTAGTTCCAATTGATCGTAAGTTTGTGATGCATAGTTATACGTAGCAAAAAAGATTGTTTTGGGCATCTATAATTGTTATCCACATTAAGATTACACTCCCTAATAATAATAAGAAATAAAATTATTATAATGTTTAATAATAAATATATTCTGCTCATCATGGCCTGATAATTTAATTTAAAGGAGATTAATCTTTCTTTATCATCTGGAACTAAATAATAACGAAAATCATTTAAATAAAAGTTTTGTATTCGAATTTAAATAAATAAATTAAAACATACGTTTACTAATCATTATTAAGCATCATCAAAATTTTAAAAAATTGACTTGTCAACGTTTATGTTTACTTAGTAGGCATAAAGAATTAATAACATATACATTTCTGTTATATTAAAATGACATAAAAATTGTTAAACAATGTATCTTTTAGATACAATAATATTTATTGGTTTTATATTTCAGATTTATAACATTTCGTAAAATATGATTGCAAAAATAAAATAAATACTATTGAACGATTTTTTTTATTAGAACCCAATATGTATTGTGTGAGGCGACATCTACTATGTTATACTTAACATTATATACTTTACAGTAAACAATAATATAATATAATAGTAAACAAAATTTGTCAGCAAAACAGATGTGTTTGATATTATCTTAATAATAGATAATTAAACACATTAAATATAAAAATATAAAGATCTATTTTTTGTGTAATTATTCTTTTGTGGAAATTCTAGATATTCAATAAGGAATTATATTAGATTTATTACGAATTATACGATTAATTATTTACGATTCAAAGCAAAAGAATTTATGGCTAACCTATTATCTGAATTAGACAATGGTTAATAGTAACCTGTATTATATATATATAGAAGATTCTGGTGTTTCAAAAGTCAACTCTAAGAGTGTGTGGTG
The DNA here is from genome assembly GCA_034780555.1 of Coelogynopora nodosa. Lineage (NCBI taxonomy): Eukaryota > Metazoa > Platyhelminthes > Proseriata > Coelogynoporidae > Coelogynopora > Coelogynopora nodosa. Next base: position 365 of record JAUZND010007381.1, on the reverse strand, counting down.
CATGAACTTAGTTGTGTCGCAGGTACTACAAAACTCGACTCTTGGAGTGTGTGGTATATGAACTTAATGTTGTCGCTGGTGTCTCAAAACTCGACTCTTGGAGTGTGTGGTTCATGTAGCATGAACTTAGTGTTGTCGCTGGTGTCTCAAAACTCGACTCTTGGAGTGTGTGATGCATGAACTTAGTGTTGTCGCTGGTGTCTCAAAACTCGACTCCTGAAGTGTGTGATGCATGAACTTAGTGTTGTCGCTGGTGTCTCAAAACTCGACTCCTGGAGTGTGTGATGCATGAACTTAATGTTGTCGCTGGTGTCTCAAAACTCGACTCTTGGAGTGTGTGGTTCATGTAGCATGAACTTAGTGTT
>JAUZND010007380.1:0-10370 GCA_034780555.1 Coelogynopora nodosa | reverse complement strand
GGGTTTCTTGAGATAAGGGGGTTCCAGACGGCCACGAAACCGCCTTAAATATGCACCTAGGCGAACAGTTAACCCGGTATAAGTGTCACAATTGTAATCTCAGTTGACACAGCCATCTCAAAACCAAGCGATACATAGGTTAGAGTTCCACCTTCGATAGCGAGGGGTGATGTCCAGAGCTTGCTGGTCTTGAGGAGAGGCTCTCGTTGTCTGATTGTGACGACAAACTTGTCAGAATCGAAATCGTAGAGAAAATATTGGAAAAATCCAAGCCAGATTTCAGAGAGACGCATCGTGTGGTTAGGTGGGTTCCTCATGGCTTCCTAAATATAGAAATTAATTGTGAATAATTTAATGTTGAACACAAATATCTGTAATATAGCTTGCGTAGACTCAACAGTGTATCTTACAATTTTAACGTTATCCGTCTGGAACCATGAATTCTTGTCGTCGATTATGGCTTCAGGTTTCACATCGCCGTCGTACATCTAAAAAAGATAAGGATGGATATACTATTAATAGTAGAATTGTTATTGTCAGGGTAAAATATATAGCTGTAAGACCACCAAGTGGTTAAATATAAATATTTCAAACATGTAAAACAATACATAGAAATATATAAAAAATATTTTCGATGATTAAATATTACACAAGTATTACATATATAAGTAGTAACAACAAGACGTTTGCGGAAGCCTGTTTTGCCGGAAGGGAGGTGGAGGGGTAGATTTACTCACCAGAATTTAACCTGTTCCGTTAAATATAATTTTCACAAATATATTAAATTATAGTGCAGTTTTTCACGGATACACAAAAAAAAAACTTTAAGATGATAACTGCCTGCTAACCATCCGCCTGATTAGAGATCATCTATTTAGCGACAAATACATGGTAAATAAAATCAATAATGCATTTACAATAAAAAAGTGCAAGGACAAAAAGTTTTAAAACCAAAGCATAAAAATTATTTTTAATACAGGCAAAATTTAAAAAAAGTCTCAATAACGTTATTTTATAGATTATTTTGAGTTAGGGCACACGTATTATCAACTAATAAGAACTAAGATAATAAACTGATAATTTCAGAACGCTAGTGTTATTAGATGGTATGTAGTCACCGATCAAATAACGGTGGTTCAATTGGACCCACTACCTTTGTGATTCGAGGACTGAGATATGATCCTATTTTATAGTTACGTCATAATTAAGTCACCAAAGCACACAGATACAATGTCACTTGAACACAATATGTTCGCGTACCTCCTGCAGCACCGGAATGAAGCCCTTGACCTGTAGATAGTGGATTATCAGCAGAATGTAGGCGTACGATGAAAGACTTCCACGGGAGGCTTCCGCTATGCCACACCGCTGAAAGGTTATGAGAAACATTCAAGTTACAATTGCTTTGTTATTATTCTATTATTCAATTCACTTAAATACTAAAACGAAGTGTTCAGTAAAAGATGAAAACATTTCATGAATCTTTATATAGGAAACAAATACTGAAACGACCAAAAATGTAAATTAAAGTTAATTAGAAAACTCATTTTAAGACAAACTACATTACAATTAGTATTAAATATAATACATTAATTAAAATAAAATTATATAACTTTTTTACATGACTAGCTTCCATTTGAAAAGTAACAGAAAAATACATTTAAATTATTCAATAAGTATATATTTTATACAAAAGTACGGGTTAGTTCGAAAAGAATACAATTATTTGTGTGACAAAGCTATTAATGAAAAATATCTTCTATCGTGTAGTTGTATATTGAAGGTTCAATATTTCTAGATTTTTCACCCAAAGTATAAAAACTTACAACTAGTACAGTTTTTAAGAAGAAACAATATCTAAACGTGTATAATCTGACGTTCTGTAAAGAGACCTACTGTGTCAGAAAGTTAAATAAATAAACCCTAAAAGAATAAATAAGAAGTATAGACAAGCGATGTGATTTGTAAACATATCAAGAAAATAACTGCTTCGGACGACGACTTTTACTCATGTGTAACCAGAACCTTAAGTAGTCCCATATAATATCGTAAAACAGTATATTAATATGTCAAACATTTAGCTAAAACGGAATCGTTACGAGATCTTTTTATAGATGAAAAGGTGCATTGTTATAGCTTTAACAATTAGTGTGTGATACCGACTGAGATGAAGACCCCAAAAATAAAACGCATAATTAAGGCGCTCATGCAATGCCAGACTAGTTTTATAAAGTTACTTTTAATATACTTATCTTTTAATATAATATACACAATATACAGTATAATAGCAAACCAATATATAATTAAGCACTATTGATTATATATATCGGCAACTTAAAAAAACCTTCCATAAACCTTCCAACCAAAAAAACTTTCATAAACCACATACTATCAAACTATTTTATCAGCAATAGAGTGAATAATATAAATAAATAAATGACAACTGAAAATAGAAATATAGTAAACAGATAAATAAGCGTAGAGCAATTTTTTTTGCATGTAACACTTTTAAAATGGTCATTAAGTAAATAAAATTATATTGAATTTATTGTTTTGTTAATAACCCTAAATTTAAGTATTTTTCCAGTGGGAACCCTGCTTTTACAATCTTCTAGTTACCTTGGCGAGTATTTTGATCCCAAGACCAAGAGAGACAACGTAAGGGTGTAAAGTATTGTATTTGGCCAATAATTTAGTATTTTGCACGGACTGAAACACAAACAGTGATGCACAGATATTTAAAAAAGTCTTTGTAAAACTAGTTTGAATAATAATTTAATAAAACTAACTAAATATCAATAAAATAATCAAACAAACACTTACAAAGAAAAAACTGATCAATGGCTAAAAAATATAACAATGCTCCCGATGTTGCTAAAGTTTCGCATGAGCTATTGGTCAAACCCGGAAAACAAACAAAAACAGGAGCAGATAAGAAGAACAACACTCTTCACCACTGTGACTCCGTTCGGACAAATGATGGTAGTGCACAAGTTTACATTTGTACCTCGGGCATTCACGAGAGATTTACGTGATGGGCAACGGAAAATTCGCGAAAAATTAAATACTTTGCTTATTGAAATGGTGTATAGTTAAATTATGATTATTTGATCGAATACAAATTTTACCAGAGTACAATTCAAGGGTCAACTCCTTCTGCATAACACTTCTATACACCTTTGGCGCGTTTATGATCTTTTACACTTTCTGATAATAGACTATATCCTTTGGTCTAAGAAATATCAATTCTTGACGTGGATTTCCTGAGCATACGTCTTTAAAACACACCAGCCTTGCTTTGTATAGGGTTGTATAGGTATTCTTTTGGAAAATTTGATGAATTCAGTATCTGTAAATATTCTAGAAAAAGGTACTTAGATTACATTAATATTTAACACACATAAGAAGAACGAATCGGTGGCCCCAGTGAGGTTTTCAAATTTACCTCTAATTCCTTCGAGTATTTGATAAGACTTTCATATTATAATGAGTACATAACAAAGTGTGAACAATTCCCAAACTGCCATTCAAATATATATTGTTTTATTCATCTCAGCTTAGTCTTTGCATACATGAAAGCATGCATGTATGTACGTGTTGAGGATATCCGATAAACTGTATCCAATATCACTCTCCAAACCTGTCAACATTTTATCTAGTTTTGCTCTTTTCTGTTTGACTAAGACACTTAAATTTGGCGCATGGTAATGAATGAGATAATGCATTTCCATCTGAATCGATCGGCGGAATTGATGCTTATCATACCTCATCATAATGCTTAATTACAAATGTAAGTTTAAGTGCCTCCGGCGCCTCTTTTAATAAATGTGTACATTTCCTGGTCACTTATAAGCTAAACTTTTGCTTTAGTCATTTTGAATGCAGACTGCCAACACATACTACATTTTAGGTGCTGAAACGAAATAGGCCTTCTTTCAAACACATCAGCAAGTTCGCGTACATTTAAATTCAACCCATGCTTCATGAGATCGCTCATAATCAGCCAGTGAACATTCTTCTATATATAGATCGTTATAGAACTCCTCACCCAATGAAAGCTTATTTTCCATAATTTATTAAAGTGTATCAAAATAAGAGTAAATAAATACAAATTGCTTATAACCAGGTGTAAATGAAGTTGCTTTTAAGTCAGGATAAGGTTCCAATAACATTTCAAATTCGGTGTGATTATGCTCACTTTAATTACAGTAGTAACTATATTTTTGCTCACAGTGCATTCAATGTCTAGGCCAGATAGACAATATATGTAAGATGGTCGCTGACAATATCCTTCACTTGTAAACTCAAAAAGAGTGTGTTTGCTAGGCGCAAGAGATATTGATTGCTTTGAATAACATTTTAATTTGTGCGCCTATAAAACATTATTAGTTGAAAATTGGCTGCAAGCATCTCTCACAAAATTTATTGATATCTACCTGCATAAATATCATGCTTTTGCGCTCTCTATAACGATTACTGATATTGTGCATGTAAACATGTAAGTACCGAATGCAGGGAACACTGATCCCCAGTCTTCCGGAAACTAAGAACAGGTCGCATAGAAGCAAGTTTTGGTATCAGAATATTCAGAAGGAATATTTGAAACTCGCATATCAAAAAATCTAACACCATTTATGATCCAATTACCAGCACCATCAATAAAATCTTCAATCTTTGCTACTAAATGAAATATTATATCCTCAATGACCTCAAGAGAGAGAGAGAGGACCATTGCAGGAATTGAAAATGTAGCGCCTTTTCTCTTAGTAAACTCACCATCTGAATTCAACCGCATCACAATTGCTTGGAGAAGAGGGTATATGTTGCACTCATGTTGACAACTGTCGGCAAGAATAAATGTTTCTGAACAAACTCTTATTTAATGGGAGCGTATATTAAAAAAATTAAAATAAACGGACACCTGTCTTGCTTCTTTTTGTAACATAGCGTCTGAAATTGTCCGTTTCTGTCTTTTCAAATATAGGTAAACGATTGGGATAGCACACAACACGATATGAAGTGAACTTTAATCAAATTGTTCACATATTAGTTTATATACTTATCTATAGACTGAAACTCTAAACTCAAAGCTTGAGCAGAATTATGTGTTTTATGTCCGTCATATATATAATTATGAGTATGTCAGGAACCTGGGGGAAACTATTCCATTCTGGCACTGTACAATCAGTTAGTTCAAACTGTGGCTCAACACTCGATTCCGTTACCTCATAATTATTAAGTAAAGTTCTGACGTGATAAGAATTACAGGTGATGAAGTAACATTTAAATTAATTGTAGCTTTTTTGTTAGAATTAATTTACAGTCTATAACGTAGAGCAAGCCGTCGAAACTGTAGATGCCGAATATACACTAAAAGCTTCTCAGGCAACATAAGCCTGTAACGGAGTATTTGACGGTAGTGGTGAAGTATATCCCCCTGCAAGAATAATTGAAGGTTTCCGATGAACTCGTTCATGAAAACGAGCCATAATTATGGATGTGCATTTCTGACCGCAAACAGCACAATTTATGTAATCGATGGTAACTCCTTCATCTTCATCACAATTATCGCTTATGTCTCCGAATAAAGGATTCTCCATAATACAAATAATTTAATAAAATACAAATGTCCGTTTTTTAAAATAAAGTTAATAGTAGATCGAAGTAGTAAAATAAAGTAATTATACTGTAAGGTAAGACAGAATTGATAATGTGGCTTGATTAATTAGAAACTGGTGATGCGTGAGGCTAGCAGAAAGCGGAATAACGTTTTGCACCAAAATCGCCTTCTATTTATATGTTATACACCTGCATGATGCAAAGTTCAGGTACATTTTCACTTATTGGTTGTTCATGCAGAATCCATATTCATTTTGTGTAGGCCTACTGCTGGTGCAAAATCCATATTCATTTTGGACCCATTCAGATCCCACTCCTCATATTAGACCAAAAGTTGAAGATGAACGAGAAAAACTTAGTAGCTTTCAAAAACTAGAAAATTGAACTGTATACTCTTAGCTTATTGGTCAGTTAAGTTCCTATAGTTATCTTGAAGGAAGTTAAAGCCTACAAAATATCGATATTAAAATATTATTACATTAAAAAAATTATTAAACCTAGAAATACCAAGTGAAAAAATCGTGATAGGCCAAAAAGGGTTGGGGTAAAAAATGACATTTAAAAGATATTCTACTAATTAATTAAAAATTTGTGGCCTCTGGCCACATGGAAGTTTTCAGCATTCGAATTGAAAAAAATCTAATTAATAAATGGTCACGTGGTCAATGGCGTCAACATTTGGCGAGTGTCACTAATTTTAAGGTTTTCACGATAAGCATATGTATTTTTTAATATTAAATTAAAATGAGTTCGTTGTAGACATCTGATCCACATACTATAGTGTCTAGCATGAAATTATAAATCGTTATAGCAATATTTACTATATAATAACAGTAGAACGTTAATATTTTTATACATATTTTGATGAGTTGTATATGTGGATTTTAAAAAGAAATTCGAATCGTTTGCAGAGATAACTATAATCAAATTTGGTCTAAAATAATACTTTTTAAGAAACTGAGGATGTCCTAACAAGATTTAACAAATTTCCGAAAATCTTTCTTAATGAATATTTGAGGTAATTAAATGATAATACAATATATTATATGTAACACATTTTGAAATTGAAACATAAAAATTGAAAATTACTGGAAAAAATCAGAAATTTCTCTTGAAATGAGATGTATACGTTTTGCACTAGAGATGATGAAAAAAGTGTACATGTTTAACCCGCTCTACTGTTAACTCTATCTTTAATATAGAGTCTCCGCAAGCCACTTGATTTCAGTAAGAAGAATTTAGCAGGACAGAAAGAGGTGTCCACAGTTCAAATACTTGAAACTCACCAGTCGATTGTTGATGCTAATGTCACCATCAATTCCGGTTGGTTCACAGAAGAACTTAACAACCGGAACCTTGGTCTTGGGAATTGGACGAATGCCGCTGAAACGCGTATCTTGATGTAGACAGTGACCCAATAAATTGATCAGCTGATATAAAAAGAGAACAGGGTTTCTTATTGCAGAAACGGTTTCAGAATAACAGGTGTCATAGTTCAATAATGTTATATCACAAAGGCAAGTAATGCTAACTTGATAAGGGGTCCACTTCATAAGTTATTGTTTAGTAAATTCAAGGCACTTTCAAATTATTCAATTTAATTTTTTGATAATTATATTCAAGATCATAATTTTAAAAGAATCTTTATGACTTCTTAATCATTAATATTATAGTATTTCGAGATTAAGACAAATACGATACTAGCACAATATAATAAACTCTTGTTATATGTGCCTATTGCTTAACTTGTTGACGTAAAATTAAATTAAAACAGAGAAATCCATCTGAAAGTTTCTATAATAATATTTGACAAATACAAAATTGGAAAAGCATGTATATATTGCGAATAATGAAATTTGAAAAGTAAAGGGAACGAAAATATAATAATATAATTTTAATATTTTTCAATGAAATAAAAGTAGTCCAAAAAATACATACATATTTTCAGAGTTATACAATTTCAGCATGGAAGACATTCCAGAAAGACTGTCGTGGTACCTCTGGTTTATTCACGAGACTGCCCTGGGGAAGGGATAAACAAATATCGAGATCGCTGGTCGAAGAGCCAAATCCATTGGCACAGGAGCCGAACAGTTCCAGCTGGGCGTCTGGCAATTTCTCCCGTATTGCTTCATGTACATATTGGAGGGTTTTCTGATATAGGTTTCATGAGATAACTTATTGTACGTAAAGTACAAACCATAATGTAGGGGTTTTTTTAGATTAAAATGTGTAACAAAAAAACTTTTAATGACTATAACCAGGGGTTACTAAAAATCCAAATTTAAATTTGATGGTTAACATCTTCTTATTTATTACATACAAAAGAGTAGACTGGTAAAAAAAATTTTAAAATATGTTATGACTGTTCATTTAGCGTATTTAATTTCAATATCAAAAAGGTATAATAACAATTAAATGAAAAACATATTTTTGTTTTTTAAATATCATGTAAAAAGTTTTGGTGAATCGCCAGAGTTTGTTTAAAAATATAATTAAACTAAATCATTATTATTAAATATTACAGACACGTCATGAAGTATTTTTTTAGTGTGGCACTTTTAGAATCAAGAAAATTAAGTAGACTCTAAAAAAATTAACTAAAGGAAACAAAATTCTATTTAAAAAACATTGATTCAGTATATACACCAGATAACATATTGTTAAAATACTAAAATTAAAAATATAGATATCTGAATATTCTGAAACGAAATATTCTAGATAGTCTAACTTGAAGCAAACCTTATATATACTAATAAACACTATTACAATTGTCCCATAATTAAAAAAAACATTTATAATATAGAAAACGACCTTTAAATTATGGAAGAAACATCATTCTCAATTCAAGTTCACAATGAATAGCATATAAATTGTATGTGTGCAAATGTATCATTATATGCAATTGGTTTAATTATTCAAATTATATATTTTTAAACAGCAACATTTTCATTAATTTCTATTGATACAAACAATATGTATTATTATTCATATGTTTTGAATAACAGTTAAACCAATATTAATAAAGTTGTAATATTAATAAATTTTATTTTATTGAAAATTTTTAATTATATATTTTAATTAACCTTAAATATAACCTAACATTAAAATTTCTCACCTAATTTGAGGAAATGCCAAAATGTAACAGAAACAACAATTATCTTATTATTATATTATAATATATGAGTATTAAAAAACCTACATCTCTCTCCTTATTCAATTTTTCATTAACTTCTAGTTCGGTTTTCATAAGCATAGCAAGTCCTTCATCCAAAAGTAAAAGGTTTTCATCACTGGGCTTCAATGTCAGCAGATCATTTGAATCGAGATCTATTTCATTACTGAGCATACTGCAAGTAGCACAGTGTATCTCATTGGATACAAGTGGCTCTGGTGGTAGTAACTTGGCTCTTAGCAGACAGTGATCTCTAGGAGGGAGAGCAAAAGGATAGAAAATATTGAGGTATAAGGGAGGAACGTCTGATGAAAGAGAGGGAGGTGTCATGCTGTTTATATACTATTGATTATTACTACTTATTTAGTGGGGGTTAATCCAGTTTAGCATGATAAAACCTGTTCTAGCTCACTCAACTTTAAATCGCTTCTTTATATGTACATGTCTACCACTTCCAATTTTTCAATGTATTAGCTCTCAAAATTGCAAGTTTCATATTGTTTCATTGCTTCTCAAGCAGCAGAAATAATAATAAATAAATAAAAATCCTTTTTTATTGATTTTGCAAGCACAGAACGGATACAAAATATAAGGTAACTGATGAATGCTCAAAGGAAAAATAAGTACTAAGACAATTGTAAGTGAAAGGGAATTAGGGAAGATTTGAGAGAGAAATTATAATAAAAATAAAAGCAGTATTGAAATGTCCATTAATGAGGTAGGTTCTCCAGGAGGCAACCTTTGTAGATAAAGGACCACTGGTAGCTCTCTGTTCTAGGTCTGTCTGGGTTTCTGGTGTGATTGTTGCAGAGGGATGATGATGTGGTGGCTTCACGAGTTGGCAGTATGAGCATGTGAAGAGGATGGAGGGAGTTGTTGAGAATCACTTTGAAGCTGGTTCTAAGTTTTGAATTTAGATTATTATCTGAGGTAAGACAATGAGAGATGAGAAAAATATGTCTACTCGCTATGTCTATCGTTTTAACACAAATAAGCACACAGGACATCATACTGTTAGAAACAGCATGAATGTTTTTATCAGCAGAATGAAAATCGGCAGTTTTTGATGGTCTCTGTAACTTTAGGATCCCTCCAAAAATTGTTAAAGTGTTCTCATGAGCTGATATCAAACATTGCTTGGAGAAGTCTAGTATAAGTACCATTTAGTTGAATACTTTATATGGGTGCTCTATCCACATAACATTTATTTTGCTGCGTGATGACAATTTGCTTTTGCTTGATGAATTTCCACATATCTATTTGTGGCATTGAAAAAGGACTTCCGATACTTAAATTCTTTAACTTCAACTTGCTTGATAGATTTTCTATTAATAAAAGTTATTTGGTCCTCTATTTTCTTATATATATTGAGCTCTGTTCAAATAAAAGTAGCATTCATACCAAAAATATTTACACTATTAATTAAGTATCTTATTATTGTTATAGAAGTAGACAGAATAAAAGTAATTATTAAACAGATTGTATTTGAAAGTTTAATTTATAGGTTGTCCGGAAAAAAAATTCTTTTTTTATTTCCAAATATCTATTAGTCTTCAAAATTTCGTTTTATTAATCC
>JAUZND010007379.1:0-10370 GCA_034780555.1 Coelogynopora nodosa | reverse complement strand
AAGTTTTTTGAGCGTGCCTATTTTTATTGTTTTGTACAGGAACATTAGAATACAAACAACCTCTAAATGTTAATGTAACCTTTTTTAATTTAGTCATGTTTGGCTCCTATTTATGGTGTACTTCCAACTTTTAAACATTCCTACACTGAAAGAAATGTGACACTATATGGAGTCATTCTAAAGAAAATAGGAGTCACACCTTCGCGTTAAATAGTAAATAAAAGCGTAATAGAGGTCATTCGTGTCCTAAAAAGCGTCATTACATAGTTATTTCATTATAGAGTCATTATTGCCACCTTAGAATATCGTCATTGCTTCTACACAGCGTCATTCGTACTATTTAGTGTAATATACGTCATTCATACAATTTGGTGTCGTATGCATCATTCGTACTATTTGGTGTAGTATGCGTCATTTATAAAAATATAGCGTTATTCATATACATGGGTCGAACAGCATCATTCATATAAAAATTTTTACTAGGCCATATTATATCTACAAATATATCTTATTAACGAAATGAAAAATGCTTTATCCAATGCTTTACACAAAAAACTTATATTTCTATACTAAAGATGCTAAACCGCTAAAGATGATTCTGAGCTCCTTCTAAAGATTGTGAAAGACAACTAATTCAAATTTCACGTGGTAAGACTTATATTGCAATATGGTCGATGATGCAAAAAGTATTAGTCAACATTACATTAGTCAAATGCTCAATTGAAACCTCCTTTTCATATTCCTTTAAACATCATTAAAAATAAGTGACTTTAATTTTTAGTTAAATTACTTATTGTTTGGTAGCTGTTTTCTCTTCATTTAGTGAAATTGAATAAAATATGAATTTATTATTTTAATATATTATACTAACGAATAACCTTCTGAGCCTTTGTGTATAGCTAATTTAATTGTTTTATTCATCAAAAATGGAATTTATTTAGGACAGTTAGTTAATAATTGGGTTTCTAAGTCGAACATATCTATTCAAAACAAAGCGCACCCATGATTTCGTAAATGTTGAAAAGTTTATATGACGTGTTTTGGGGCTCACCTTTCATGGCTATACTATTGCTCGGATTCTATCGTGGCCCGAAAATTAAATCTCGAATAATGACGTAAACTACTCAAAAATAGTGGAACATTTATATGAGTATATAGGGCGCAGTTAGCAGAGTCATACCTCGGCTTTGCTCTTATTTTAATGTATCCTTAGGAACATGTGCTATGTACAGCTATTTATTTATACAACATGTATTATTACATATATATAGTTCGTGTATTGATATTGTTCAAATTAATGTATTACCACCATGTAATATTCCTCTCAAATAGGCATACCTATTGCTTTTATTATTATTAATACAAGGTGTAGATATTATGTAAAACCCACTTTGTTTTTTTAATGATTGACGCGTAAGTTTACTAGTGAATGACGTGAATGACGTGAATGACGTGAATGACGTGAATGACGTGAATGACCCTAACTTTATAAATATTGCGTCACATAACCAGAAGCAGGAATAACTCCAGAATGAAGCCATTTTTCCGCATTAATGATGCGGTGAATGACTCTGTGTAAAGCTTGATAATGACGCTACGAATGAGGCTAGTAATAGATCTGTTTAATCCGTCATTAATTCGGAAGAATAGCGTTATTTTTTTAATGTAAAATTGCGTCAGTATTGCGCCGCTCAGTAATATATCTTTTTATATATACCTTTTTGATCATATGCGCTCATTAAAATTTAAGTAAAAAAATAACAAAACATTCGAAAAATTACTATTTAAAATTAATTAATTAATTATTTATAAAGTCATGAAATGACATCGTCTTCAATATTCCATCAAAACATAAATAGTATAGATGCAACAACGCATTGTTTTTCGTTTGATATTTAATTTTACTATTGCGATGCATATATTAAATATCGAATTTTAAAAATTATGATTTTATCTTAATTCGATATCTATATGGATGCATATTTTCTAATAATAAGGAAATTTCTAATCTATTTACAGATTTATTCAGTTTGTATTATTATGGATGACCACATTTCGCTCTAAATTTATCTCTAAAGTCCCTAACAAAATAATAACAAAAGCGGGAAATGTTTTTAAAAAATTATTGCTATTCGAAATTGCTACTATTTTAAAATATAAATAGAAAATTATTTAACTATATATATTTCATTATTAGCTTAAATTACCTTAGAAAATATATATATATATTACACATACATTCCATCGTTACGTAAGAAATAGCTATAATGTATAATATTCTTTTAATATAAACTGATGAAAAATTCAGTTATACAGTATTGTATTAATCGTACACAATATTCATCGTACGTGTCGTACACATTACTACTTTTTGTACATAATTCTTTAAATATGCGCCCAAAAAGTTATACTTTTTGTATGTACATAATTCTTTCGCATATTGATGCCAATTAAACCATCACTATTTAAGATTTGAGATATATTCTAAATGTATTGTGTAAACAAAGGTTGGATTTCATCTCGACTGTCACTTTTATTTGCAACATGAATATCTATATAATAGATCTATATAGCATATCATCACAATGCCTTGACCTCCGTGCAGTCCAGACCTGAACCCCATAGAGCATGTGTAGTTCCACATCAAGAGGGAGTAGATCAGCGTCAAATTCATGGTGTAGTGAATTTATTTACAACTGCCAATGACCTCTTTCACAATTTGTCTAATGGTTTTCTTCATAGATTAGCAGAATCAATGCCAAGAAGGTGTGCTGCAGTCATTGCGAATCATGGTGGTCATACCAACTATTAATCTCCTTTCATCTTTCCTCATTGAGAACGCGACAATGGCCCTCTTCAGGGCCCACACTTAATGATTGAGGCTATATATAAGACATTCATTTAATGTCAATACATGTTTTGGTATATATAAAAGCATGTATTTTAAAAGTAGATCAAAAAGATGAAAGAATACTATGTTTTAGACTAGGTGTAGGGTTACTTTCTTCCAAGGGGTGTATATATATATAATTTAATTAATGTAGGAATGGTGCTTCCTGTGAATGTAATTTATTTAACATTAAGTAACATAAATGTATTAATAAAAGTGTGAAGCTGCATGTTCCATCATATCCCAATTTCTTCAAATAAAACCGCCTGTCTGCTTTATTTTGCGATCAAAATAAAAGATAATTTTTAGTATATGCTTTAGATGTTATGTAGATTGTTTTATGTATTTTTGTTTTTTTATGTTTTTTAATTATGCTTTTTCATAATTTCGGTTTTTTAGCTAAATTTCTTAAATTTGCATTAGGCTATTGTATAGATTCTTTACACATTTTTAGTAAACTTCCTTTTTACAGAGTATATTTTTCTATATAAGTGGTATGAATTGAATTAGCTGTCAACCATAGATATGGATTTTCTTACTCTCTCTCTCTCTCTCTCTTAGATAGGATTAAAGCATAGAGTAAGAATTAAATGATAGAGATTTGACTCTTATTGATTTCATATACATTGCGTAATTAATTTTCGTCGATGGAAAATCGTTTTATTTTAATAAATTTTATGTAAATGGGTAACAAAATAGTAGTGTTAAATATTTTTTAATAAATTGATTTTAAGAGTTAATTTATATATTCATACAATTTTAACATACATAAGTTGTCTATAAAATATAATTTATGCCTGCATATCTAAAACTGTTTTACTATATGAACTATTTTACTGCTATCAGTTTTTAAAAGATTCATTTGCAAAAGCTTTCGGGAAAAAAGTTAGTAGTATTGAACTGCAACAAATCAATATAAGAGTCAATCTCTATATATTTCTTACTCCATGGTTTAAAGGGTGTTACAAAAAATTCAATTTCGATTTCAGTGGTGCAAAATAAAATGTTATCTGATAAACTTTTCAATGTTAGAAATGGCCTTGAAGAATGCTTATTTAGGCTTTGCACAACTGCCAGATATAAAACAAAAATTCAATTGTGCAACTGTGTCATCGACTCGTCGCTCTCCCGACCACCTTGAGGCATAGATAGGATATCTAGGTATAGAAGATATACGAAAAATCTATATATTTCCTTAATAATATGTATAATTAAATGGGTACTTTAGTTGACATTAATAAGCTAGAAATTTATTTTCGCGTTTTATTCATCAAAAAGGCAAGGATATAGGTGAAAAATAATTATTGAATGTTTTAAAATTATTTTAGAATAGTAAAAATTGAAAGTCATGCGTGTGATTACAATATGTGTTTACATAATTGTGTATAGAAACACACTTTTTGATACTATTGCTAGACTTTAAGTAAAAAAATACGTTGCTATACTATACTGCATTTAAAAATTAAAATTTTAATTTTATATTTATAAAGTAGGTATGGTATTCGTGCTAGATGTAATAAATTTGATAATATGACAAAAGCCTTTCTTTGTTTTTTTAGGATATAATAAATAATTATAGAATCAGTATATAAATAGTGTAGAAGTTGTATCAGAAGTATAGAAATAAATAATGATCGTCATAAATAATTTTTACGTAAATTTATAATGCATGACATCCTCTTGTTATAGTTGTTCTTCAAAAATATCAAAGCCTTTTACAAAAATTAGCCATGCATTTTATCCGTCCGGATTAAATATTTTATATATTAAATATTTTTCAGAATTAAAAGCAATTCCCTGGCGTTCACCTACTGCAGGTTAATATACTTTATGTACAACAGCTATTTTAAATATTATACTATAGGAGAAATAATGTTTCACTTTCCGTTAGGAAAATCAGATTTTATGTGTCAAAATGTATATATAGGAGTATTTATATATTATTTTTGTGGTGATAGTAAAAGATCAAAATATTGAATCCAGTTGGTTCTGAATTTAATTTTAAACGTCCATTATAACGCAAGTAAAATGATCATAGTTAAGGTTGAAAAGGGATGCTACAATCCAGATTTATACCATTTTATACTTCTTATATAGTTGTTGTTATTTTAATTCCATCGTCAGCATTTGCATCGTCAGCATCGTCAGCATTCGCCAGCACTACCTTTATTGACGAACATAGAGTAGAATACAACTCTTTTTATAGGCATATATATATTGTATAAGTAATTCCTTTAAAAGAATTGATCATAATAAATCGAAGTCTTACGATACTGATTCTCTGCAGAGCTCGAGTTCTCTCATGCAACAACTGTCTGCTTAACTTTCGATGACCTCTTCCCTCCGTTGTTTTCAGATGTTAAAAAAACACCGAATGTGCAAAGAATGCCCTACAACCTCTCAATCAAATAGGACTCCAAATACATACAGGAATAAGCAACTAACTTTTCTTTTCTGTGTCGAGTCTAGTTACTAGAAAGTTCTTCAAGTAATCAGTTATATATATGGTATCGCTAGCATTTCATTACACGTACTCTCTTCGACTATATTGCGTCAGTATAAATGTGTTTCTCCAGTAACATATATCAAGTCTCTAAGATGATAAAAAAACAAGCAAAGAAAAAAATAACGAAGTTTCATTTGAGATGAATAATCTAATTTTGTTTTAATTAATATAATAAAGGGACTGACTCATAAATATTGTTTAAAATTTGTACTTTTATTGTTTCATTTTCACAACTATAACTCACTGTTCTTTATAAACTATCCAAAAACCAGTCAATGTATATGTATGCCTATATGTATTTAAATATGCTTAGAACTTGTGGAACATGAAGAACATGTAAGTTATTCTATACAAAACAGAAAAGAAAAGTGTTTGGTCCAAAGAATAGGAATAAAATTGATTGAATAATTAATAAATTTTAAATAAATTTAAAGTCAGCAAAATAACTTATAAAGAGAAATGGTGTAGGGTCTTGAAAGCTTCAACATAAACAAAACTTTATATTTTTTAATTATTTCTGTTCTAGTTGAGTTCCAATAATTATCGAGTCTCTTTATTATATAATATTTAAGACGAAGATTATATTTTTCATTTTAATTTCTTTCATTGTTAAACAGTTTTCATGCAGATTTCTCAATTTGAAACTGCATTTTTGTAATAAATACTAACTCTGCTGTTTATTATTTAATTCAATAATAATTTATTTATTAATAATGAATATTCATTATTGACGAATAATACCAATAATTACTAATAAGTAATAAATGCTTGAATGATAACTGAACTGTAGTTATTGACCTGCTGGTTATTCATTATTATATATTTATTAATCTAAGTAAAAATTAGTTTCAAAAAAGGCCTGATTGAGACGACAACTGGTTTATATAATTTAAAGCAAACTATTAATATTTCCGTCACTTTTTTGGGGGCACCAATTGTGTAGTGGTTGCCATTATAAATCTGCCCGGAAATGGAAAGACCGGGATTCAAGTCAGTGTTTTCCATTATATATATATATTTAATTAACAACGGATATATCAAAGACGACTAAAACAAGATAATAGGACACTTATGGGGACTTTTCATATATTTATATATTTCGAGCACAGCAAATACTGCACTACCGTAGGCCCTATATACAATAATAATTATTAAATAATAAAAAATTCGGTTTCTTCTTCTCCTAAAATCGTTTGAAAAAATTCCATAGCCCTTATCTTTTCTAAAGTCTGATTAAGGATTAGTAGCACAGCTGTATATAATTACGCAGTAGTGCAACCTATAAATAGACAACATCGTTTTGTATATAATGAAATTGCATTCGTCAAAAGAAATCCTTAATATATAAGGGAATTTTTTGTTTTAATGCCAAAAAAGGTACTTAATATCTACATGTAGTAGCAATGAACCGGAATTATTTCAGTCTTTCAATGGATTTAATTTTCAAATGTTTGAAACAGATACGGATAAAAAAATGCCATGATATTTTTATATACCGCTCAGCTTTAATGTCTGTATATTTTGTAACAACTATTTTTTTAAGGTGCTGAGCGGGCCTTATATACATAGTCTTATTTCTAAATATTTGGAAATGTACTTGCCAAATATAGACTATAAATAAAATAACGACATATGTTACGTACTATGTACGACTGTGTGTCTATATATTATATAGAGAGAGAGAGGTGAGAGAGAGAGAGTGAGAGAGAGAAGTATCCAGCCACAGGCACCCAAGCAACCACGCAATCCAGAACAGGTGATGACGGCTCCCAAGAAGCGACACCTAACTAAACCCGACTGCCAGGACACCGAACCACCCGAGAAGAACAAACCCACACTCTCAGAGACGCAAAAGCTTTTCAAGACGTAATCGTCCGCATTACCCTGCACCGAGAATAGGAATCCACTCCTCCCAGGCGCCCCCGGCATTCTACCGGTTTTGGCCCTTAAGGCTACATCAGGAGCTCTCCGTCCCCCAACAGCAGACAACATCGGATGCCACCCTTAGAAGAACTCAACTCCACCCACTCCCGAAAACGCGATCCCAAACGATGCCCATTACCAGAAAACAACTCCCCCCACTGGCGCCACTGACTCATGACAACTTGCCAAGGTACTGGGAACAAAGAGAGGAGAGAGAGAGAGAAGTCTTCACCCACAGGCACCCAAGCAACTACGCAATCCAGAACAGGTGATGAAGGCCTCCATGAAGCGATACCTAACTCAACTCGATTTCCAGGAGACCGAAACACCCGAGAAAAACAAACCCACACCCTCAGAGACGCGAAAGCTTTTCAAGACGTAATCGTCCAAATTACCAAGAGAGAGAGAGAGAGAGAGTTATAATCCAGTAAGTATTTTTGCATGGCTCAGTATTGCATTGCTAAGATCAAATAAAACTATGAAAAGAAACGAGTAGCATTACAAAAAAGATACAAAAAATAAAGAATTGCATGAATCAGATAAGGGCTTTGATGGGGACGACTGAATAACATCGAACAGGAATAACAACGAACAGGAATAACATAGAATAATTGACTGGAATATCATCAATTCGGAATTACATCTAACCGGAATAGCATTAAACCGGAATTACTTCCACCACAAAATTTTCAAACTGGATTAATATCGAATCGGAAAAATATCGAATCGGAATAAAATCTAATCAGAATAACATCGAATCGGAATAGCATCGAAAATATATGTATATGTCATACATAAATAGTTATCTGGCGCCGTATTTACCATTGATTATGATTGTCCTACAAACGCATCTTACCTCCAATCTTCGCCGTATTTACCATTTATTATGATTGTCCTACAAACGCATCTTACCTCCAATCTCCGTCGTATTTACTATTGATTATGATTGTCCTACAAACGCTCCCTACCTTTAATCTCCGCCGTATTTACCATTGATTATGATTGTGCTACAAACGCATCTTACCTCCAATCTCCGTCGTATTTACTATTGATTATGATTGTCCTACAAACGCTCCCTAACGCCAATCTCCGCCGTATTTACCATTGATTAGTATTGTCCTACAAACGCGTCCTACTTCCAATCTCCGCCGTATTTTACATTGATTATTATTGTCCTACAAACGCTCCCTATCTCTAATCTCCGCCGTATTTAACATTGATTTGTTATTGTCCTACAAACGCTCCCTACCTCCAATCTCCGCGTATTTAACATTGATTATGATTGTCCTACAAACGTATTTAACATTGATTATGATTGCCTTACCTCCAATCTTTGCCGCACCCTCTCAATATTGCTTCAATTTACCTTACAGTCTCAAAGACAACAAGTATTGACTTTGTCTCCCAATAAAACCACTTTTTATACCGTTCCTATAAAAACGAGTTGTACAAATTTAGAAGAATAATGCAATTTTCATTGCATAATATGAGAAGATATTTTTTACCAGCTCTTATTATTCATTACCTTTTTCTCGAATAACCACTGCCACTTTTTTATGGAACAAAAAGTAAGTGAAGTATTGAATTTATATATTTTCTTATATTTAAATGTATATTTTAATAAAAAATTTACAATCCACTATGGATCATATAAATTTGGAAAATACATTGTTTTAAAAGCCTAGTATTATATTGTGGTCTTCATTTTAGATATGCCTATACATTATATTTATATTTAATATTAAAACAATGGAGGTGTATTTGAATCAGAGATAC
Organism: Coelogynopora nodosa; assembly: GCA_034780555.1. Taxonomy (NCBI): domain Eukaryota; kingdom Metazoa; phylum Platyhelminthes; order Proseriata; family Coelogynoporidae; genus Coelogynopora; species Coelogynopora nodosa. Next base: position 1,275 of record JAUZND010007379.1, on the reverse strand, counting down.
AAAGTTATTCCGATGGTTCGATGCTATTCCGATTTGATGTTATTTCGATTCTATGCTATTCCGATTTGATGTTACGCCAGTATTGAAATGCGATGTTATTCCGATTCGATGTTATTCAGCCTTCCTCTTTGAAGTGATCTATGACGATGGGGGCGATGTTTCCTTCGTCATAGGCCAGCATTGTAGGCTTTGCTACCTGAAATAATGAAGGATTTGGCTCGAAGGGTAGTGCGATGACGAGGGATAATGATATATTCATTATGTCGGCTAGTTTGAAAGTTTGGAGACCGCTATCTCCCCAAGTGGAGGGAATAAGTTGGTGAAGAGGATGCATTGGCGATTGCATTTTTTTGAATTGCTGTATTATGAGTTGGTTGAGGTGATCGCAGATTGGTGGCATCTTGTATTCGCTGAGAGCATCTCTATAAGGGTCTTTGAAAGGAAGGATGATGCGCAGCTTACGATGGTAGTTCTGAGGACCCTAGAAATGAAGGCCAACGAAGCATGTGAGGCATACTCAAAGAGTGTTGGCACTACTACGAACCACTTTTCACTGAATTTAAGAAACAATTGGTCATAAAATAATCTATCTATAGAATAATAACAGAGAAAGATGTAAAATTATAATTAAATTTTTATCCTTTTATGAGATTATATGATGTTTATGTGTTAATAGAAAAAATATATATTTCATAAAATTTAATGCACCCTTGTCCGCAACAACATCTAATATAGTCAAAATGGTATAACTTTGTTGAAGCATTTTGTTTATGCGGACAATTTTATTGTATTTTATAAAGCATAATATAATCCGAATATTCATTATTTTAAAGTTGAACAATAATTAAGTAATAACTTACATATAAATTAATTAATGTGAAGTATTATATTCCTTGTTGTAAAATGTCTTACTATTTTGATATATGGTACTAAGCAGTAATATATAAATATATATTACTATATTTTCCAAAATATAGTTTTTAATTAAGAAATTTAAACATGAAAATTGCATTGTAATAGTAAAATTTTGCGATATCTATAATTAAATAAGTTTATATTAACCTACCTCATCTACCCACCTTAACTATACTAACCTACCTCTTCTACCTACCTTAACTATACTAACCTACCTCTTCTACCTACCTTAACTATACTAACCTACCTCTTCTACCCACCTTAACTATACTAACCTACCTCTTCTACCCACCTTAACTATACTAACCTACCTCTTCTACCTACCTTAACTATACTAACCTACCTCTTCTACCTACCTTA
>JAUZND010007378.1:0-10370 GCA_034780555.1 Coelogynopora nodosa | reverse complement strand
AGCCATGAGGATTGGCTCATAATGAGCCATATTAGCAGCTCATTAAGAGCCATTAGGGTGGCTCACAATGAGCCATGGCATGAAGATGGCTTATATTGAGCCACCTAGGTGGCTTAAATGGCTCAGAATGAGCCATTTCTATATGAGGCTCACAATGAGACACCTTAATGGCTCATATTGAGCCATCGAGATGGAATACCAAAAGTGAAAGAAAAAATTAAGGAATTCCAACAAGTTATACTTCTACTTATAACACAGATCTAGGAAATGAGATGATGTTAAGTCATGCCTATAGTGGTTATATGTTAACTAAAGCCATTATCAAGGACATAAAACCAAAGGTAGAAGCTGACTTAAAGAGATACAGTAGAAAATTAATAAGGTGCAGGACTTAGGACCCTCAGTGGTGTGTTTAACCAGTTTGATAGTGTGCTACCATCACACTTCTCTTATTCAATAACTACTGATAAAGATGGTAAAAAAGCATATAGGCCTCACACAAGTGAAAAATTTAAGTGGTTATTAAAATTAAATTTAGAAATAAGGTTAACATTACATTTATACCAGTCACTGTTGTATTTGGTATATGCAACATAATGCCCACTTGAAATGGATGAACCAATGATACAAATAACACTTTATATAAGTCATTTATAATTTAACAAAGACTAGGTGAAAATAAGATGGAATGTCCAGTTTTACAGATTCTGCCATACCTAGAAACAGTAAATCTGTTAATAAGAATGGGTAGAATATTAGGATGCTGGTGAATAACTGTCATGATAGAATGAGAAGTATTAAATATTACAGGAAGGACACAGTTTAGTTAAATAAGTATCTGATGGCCAGGAGATAGAGTGTTGTACATGAAAGAATTAATAGAGACATTATAAAAAGGTTCAAAGCAGTTGGAAGTATGATGACAAGATTTACAGACAGAAGATGTTTTATACATTCCAGAAAATGTTGACTTTATGGATGGTATGAATATGATGTCATTATCATTGTCTTGCAAGCCAAAAAGAGAAATAAAAGTTTCATGAACATCCTGTTGCTCGTGGTTGTTAAAAAGAGGAACTAGATTAGCCAAGCAGCTTCTACATTCTCTGAAAAACTCCATTCTTTTGTCAAAAATAACTTAATTATATAATAAATTAAACAAATTATAATCGTTAGTATTGCCATTAAAAATAGCAAATTACATAGTAGCCAAAATTATTTGAATTAAGCTACCTAGATAACAGGAGTTTCCAAGATTAGTGAAACCTATTGGTTTATTAACAGGACAAACATTATTATTAGGTGAAGGGTTAAGAATTGTTTTAGAATAAATGGTAACTATCAACATCATAGTTAATATAAGCAATAATAAAAGTATCATTTATCAAAAATAATATTTATCAACTAAATGAGGATTCTTACTTCATAAAAAATTAAGTTTTTTAACTAAAATCTTATAATCAAAACCACATTTAATTAATTTATTGTAAAGAATAATAAATCTAAAAGGGCACAAATCTTAGCAAATCTAATTAATTGACTATAAAAACAAGTATGGACAATATTATGATTGAATATTACTATCATTGAAGGGAAAAGAAACAACTACAAAATCATCTAGTTTGTGATAAATTTTTGTAATAAATCTACTATTAGCAATATTAACCTCAATATCAATAAAGTTATCCTTCAAACCATTAGAACTACTTTGTTCTAGTATTTTTTCTTTAGGGTAAATATTTTTAGAAAGATATAAGAAATTATCAATGTTGGGAGTAGCAATATCATCAATGTATCTGGAATCAAGAGATAGTTGATGAGCAAGAAAAGGATTGGAATTTTTTAATTTCGAAATGAAGCAGAATTCTTCCCAGTACAAAAACAGGTCTGCAATAAAAGGGCTTGCAGTTCCTCCCATGGGAATGCCTTTAATTTGTTTGAAATTATAATGACAAAATTTAACAAACACGTTGAAAAGAATGAACTCAACAGCAATACAGAGATCAGCTTAAGAAAAATAAAAATAATTTTTATAAGTTTTTACAGAGCACCAGAAGACTTTTTTAGTGTAATTATTAATGGAAATATTAAGATGTTGAGAATGGTAAAACATTTTAATGACTAATTTAGAAAGCTGTAAATTAATTTATTTTAGAGGCAGGTTAGTGTAGAGAGTACTAATTAAGCTGTAGTATCTTTAATTTTACTGATAAATTTCAGAGAATTATCTATACTCCAATAGTTACTAATAACACATCTTTAAGAAATAACATTTCAATACTTTTTTAGAATGGCTTTTAATACATTTAAGTGCAAGACAAACACTGGAGGCTAATTGTGTAGTGGTAGAATTGGAAACACCACTAATAAATGTGGATTTAATGAGATTTTTATGTAATTTAGCAGTTTTGTAAAGATTGGGTACATTGACATAATTTTAAAGTATAATATCCAATGTATCAAAAGTTAAATTTAAAGGAGGTATTAACCATATATAAAATACGTAGATATCATAAATATTTTAAAATGTATAAATGTTTTAGTTTTTTGTAAGAATTAAATAAAATTTATTCTGTTTATTCTGGTAATTCTATTTAATATTTTTTAATTCACTCATGTTAGTGTCTGCATTATTTGAAAATGTAGTAAATGTACATTTATAATTGTTTTCTTATTGGTTAATTTGTATACAATTGTTTAATATATGTACAGTCATTACATTATGAGGTTTCTTTTTTATGTGAAAATGCAGATAGTTATAGAAATACATGAGCAAATTAAATTATTAGTACACCAGTTATAATATGTTATTATACATATACATATTATACATTTTATAAACAGCTCCACTACTGATAGCCCTAACACTCTATTTATATTAATTACGAAATAATTTTATTTTAGGTTGATAAAAATATTTAACCTTTATTCACTATTCATATGGAAAAATATAAAACAAACCCAAGTTGTAACACATAACTGAAAGATGATACAATCTCTACTAGTTTCATTTAAATGTTTTAAAACATTTATTGTAATCTAATATATAACATTTAATATTTTGTCACAACATATTATATAAATTAGGATTTGAAGTTATAGAAGTATTAGTTGTTTTATTAGTTTAATATCATAATTTTGTTTTATAAACATTAATTAATCATCCAGTTTTGACTAAAATATTTTATATATGACTTACCTGCTGATATTGGCCATTATATAAATCTATAACTATAATTATCTCAATGTTTTAAAAGCACAATTTATAACAGTATATCATAATTGTTTTGTATAGCTATGTGTATTTTCCTGGAAAGTATTTTTTGTTGTATTGCAGCAATTAATATCAATAAAATAATTAAATTATTATAAATTTGATAAATAGCTATTCAGAAAAGTATCTAAAATATAATATGTTTTTGAAATCACTGAGTTATTTTATCCTTTATTTTATTATTTATTGTACTAAATTATTAAACTTCAAGTTAAAAAATTCTGCTAAACGTCTCTAAACATATAAACAAAATATATTTTTAAAGTAATATACTTAGTGGATGCATAACTCTAAGTTTATATATAGTTGCTTATATAGAATACAGACATAAGTCTATTTTAATTAAAATATTAGTAACTATATTAACACGTCTGTATGCTAAATTAAATAATTAATGATGTACTTTAGTCTAAAATTTTAAAAACACTTAGTACACTTCGAAAATATTAAGGTAACACCATTATAACTTTCACATGATATGTATACACATATAAAGAATTTATTTTTGCAAAATATAAAATCATCAAATTTTGACTTACATCTGTATGCCAAACTAGCTATAATATGTAAGCATGGGTATGTTGAAAGTTAGTAACAAATTAGGAATCTGGGTACATTTTAGTTAATGTTTAGCAAATAATGTAACTTTGTAAAATATGGTGCATGATCCTTTGCGCATTAAATTATTTAAGTAATATTTGTCTACTATTACATTTGTGTAGTTATAAAAGGAAAAGATAGTTTAAGATTCGAGGTAAATTAAAATATTTGTATTATTTCGACTGTTTTAACTGATATTAAAGAGATAACATTTTCATGAAATATGTCTATTTATTGCCAACCATGTACCATATTTATGTAATTATAGTTGTTACAGATATACAATTACAGTAATTACCTATCACTCATACAATAAACACATTTTAATTATTATTAATATATATATATATATTAATTTCTTTAAACATGCTAAGTGATGTGTTTTTAAATGAATATTTTATAATATATATAAATAAATATGTTATAATATTAAAAAAGAAGTTATTTATAGAATAGATATTGGTGAATTCTAACAAGTTACTATTTACACTAATATCAGTTACTACCAGATTAGATACTACTACCGAACATTTTTTAATAATTTTAAATTATTGTTATGTATTGTAGCATGCATATTGTATGTAAGTGAATTTGATATATTGAACAATTTGATAATGATACATGTAGGATTTGCTAGTGATCTGTCTTCTTAATAATTATTAGAGTTATAATAAACATGTTTTTAATTATAACTATGAGCTACATTGTAATTTTTAAAAATAGAAAGAAGAAAAACATGTAATTTTATTACACATATTTAAACAATGATTTGATGTCTAAACACTTGATAACATATTCTGTTTTATATGATTAAACATATTATACGCTGAGTGTAGTAGCCTACTAATAATAGTCAGTGACATGGACATAATTGTTATGCAAGGTATTGTCATACTTTTTTAGTCAATCTAATTGTGATAAACATTGATCATATTTAAATATCTGTTTAACCGAATTTTCATGATAATTTTTTTTGTGATTACTGAGCCTTGTGGCAATGGTATTTTAAGAAATAAACTGTTATTTATAATAATGGAATTAATAAATATTTTATCTTTGTTGAAGTTTTTTTTACAGTAGTTCTACATTTTTAAATAAAAAACATTTGACTAATATTTAATATTTATTATTCATAATTTTTTGTTTTTTTTATCAACTATTACAGGAAGAACAAGTGAGTATATTTTAAGGAACATTTTTACATTGCATAATTAATACCAATTGATATTTTTCAGTAAATTTGTTTTATACCTGTAATCTATTATAAAAGTATTTATTGGTTTTGGTGATGTATTCAGGACATGGTGATTTTATTATATTTATTAATTATGCATGGATTATGTTTATTTCACTTCTAGCTTGTTGCTTATTTTTATTTTCTTTGTCCACATGCTTATATTGTATTTTAAATGGTTCCATATATATATAGCGCCATTTAATTATTATGTGTACATATAAAAAATACCCTAAATGTATATGTATTACTTGAATAGTCCATAATATTTAGTTTAAAATGAATGCTATCAGTAAATGCAAAATGTCCTCCTATATTCAATTTATATACTATTAATCATATTGGATTCATTTGCTATTGACCAAATTGATACCAAAAAAACCATACTAAATTAAAATGATCTCATTTTTTTTAAATTAAAAAAAATCAAACAAATGTTTGATTGGAATATAATTCTATTCCAATTACAACCATAAACATTATTAATTGAATTAAAGCTTACACCATTTTACCTGTTTGTCATACAATTTGTCGTTAATATAGCATACAGACTTAAGTCTATTTTGAATAAAATATTTGTAAGTAAATTAAAACGTCTGTATACTAAATTAAATAAATAGAAATGTACTTGAGTCTAAAATTTAAAAGCACATCCACTTTAAACATATTAAGGTAACAACATATATGATATTCAACATTCATAATATGTATACTAGTATATAGAATATATTTTTGTAAAACATAAAATTTACTTTACATTTTGTTAATATGGCTAATTGTTAGATTAATTTGTGTATTCCTACTATAACATTATGAAGTTTTTGTAGTGATCAATGAATTGCTTTTTGTTTGTTACATGTGTATTGAATTTTAATTGATTTATAAATGTTTACATTTTGACAATTATAAAAACATAACATTTTTAAAACAATAAAAACATTACATTTTTATTCTTATAAGTTAAGAAGAGTTTTATAACTGATAGTCTTTAATTTTTAAATTTTATTAAACTAAAATAATTTATAATAAAATATTAAACAAATTGGCAAAACAATTATTGAAGGTGGGATTACATTTTACTGATGGTATTTTATTAGCATGGTTTTATAGCAATAGTTCGTTTTAGTCTTCATTTATTTTATTTTTTGCTTAATTTTTCAATTAGCAATATTATGTTTATTATATATATGTATCATTGTATAAATTTTATTGTATATTTATGCCTTCCTTCACCAACCATTTTAGTGCATGTTTACTGCCTGCATTAAAGTATTCTCAATTATTTTATTGCTGAAAGGCTTTTCGATTTGGTAGTAATTATTAATTCTTATCTTTATTTATATTTTTTTGTCCTAAATTGTTCATCTCTATTATATATTTTTTTACATATCTAACATTTATTGAATGGTAAATATCAATTTTAGTTATTGATTCTAGTATGAAACAATATTGATTCTAGTTTAAATCAATATAATTATTGCATTTATTCAATATATATATATATTTATGCATGATTGTTATTGGATTTTCCCCCTTCTTGTCTGATTGATATTGATTTTTTACTACTCATTATTAGAGCATTTATAAAAATATTAAAACTCTGGTTTTAAAACTCTGAGTTTTATAGAAATAAAAATGGGTATTTGATTTAGTTCGTTGGAACTGCTTAAATGAAACTATTCCCAAATAATTAATCCTTAATCCTACAATCCATAACACTTAATTAATAACAGTTATTACCTAAAAATCAATGATAAAGCTGCAATTATTGAACACAGCCTTCATGTTCCAAATACCGAACTCACTTACACATTTGTATCCTTAATAGGAAAACGTTTTTTGGTTACAACTTTCAATGTAGCCTGATTTTTATACAATGACTAAACAAAACTGTTTCTAAATTTATTTAAAATGTTGTATTTAAAAAATATTTGATTCATAATTATTTATTATTTTCTAAAAGTTAATGCATAATATTTTAAATTCAACCCCGTTCTATAAAAATTAATACTTTTCATTATCTTTTAAAAACAATTTTGCTTAAGATCTTTCATGCACATTTTTGTTGTGCAAATATATTTTTTAATTAAACATTTCAATGGATAAAAGTAGTTTATATACGACCTTTAGATACATTTATTAATAAGATTTATCTTATAAATAAAGAAAAACTAGTTTTTTTAGAATTTTTCTATGCTCTACCTTAATATACATTTTACAAAATGGATTAAAATATAAGTTAACTGTTATGTGAATTTATTTGTCAAACTTTAAAAAAAGTATACCAATTATATAGTCTACTGTTGTATGTTGTATTTAGCCTATCTGTTGTCTTTATTGCATAGTATTTTTTAATCAATATGATTTGATGCAATGCTGCTTTTTTTAAAGTGATAAAATTAAATTATATTTTATATTATCTTTAGTCATTTTAATCGATATTCTAAATTTAAATGTTATAATTATGTTGGAAATAAGATTAATTAAAAATATGTTTTTTGTATGTTCATATCAAGACAAGATAAAGATTTGCTCGAAGAATTCATATACTATCTATGAAGTTCTATATTATTATGGTTTGTTTATTTCTTACTAAGCCATTACACTAATATTTAACTAAATTTGTTGTACATTAAAGTGTATTATGATAATAATACTTTTGACCCGATCTCAAACTATATACTTTTATTAATGTTGGAATTGATATTTTTGCCAAAGGACTACATAATATATTTAAAATAGTTACACCACCTAAATGACCATTGAGAACGTGACATCTGATGAACGTTCTATGACGATCAGTTAACTTTTGAATAATAGTCGAATATCTATCAGCCACTTTTATTTTGTGATGGTTAAAGGATACAAAAACCATCATGTTGTTTGAATGTTCTTCGAGACCTTTTTTGTTTATATAAAGGGTTTAATTTTGATCGCTTTTAATTTGATTATGTACCTAATATGGTACTTATAATTATAAATAAGAAGTTATAGGAAATATGATATGTTCTAAATTGATATTTAAAGTTATACTCTTTGTTCCTTTTAAGGTGATCTTTCCTGATGTTGAACGTGCAGAATGGCTTAACAAGGTATGATATAATCTTGTTTAAAATGTATGATCATCTTAATATTCCATTTTTAATACTGTGGGACTAAAATCCATAGTGTTTCGTTTGTTTATACTAATCAACACTAAAGTAGAACTCAATTATATTTTTCTGAACTGGACATTTTCAATATGGCAGAAATTAATAAATAAAAGTATTGCTCGCTTTGGCTACATATTTCCATTCGATACTAACATTGTATTTTATGTTTGTTTTAAATTTATTATACCACGGAAAATCCAAGTTTTTTACTAAATATATTATTTGGTTTATTTATGTAATTCGTTACTTTGCTTCCTATTTTATAATTGTTATAATATATGTAAACGTTATAATTATACATGTTATTCCTAAATTTTGTATTTAGGCCTACACCCATATTATTATTACATATATAGTACATATAGTATTTATTATTTTTATGAATTCAAAGTTCATATCAAAATAACAGAAATATAATCACACCATTGTGCGTATCTATAATATCCTAATTTAAAATAGATATTCATATATATATATTTAATCATGTTGATATTTATAATAAGCATCGATTCTATAATGCTGTGAATGGCATATGTCATGGCATAAGTCATGAAGAAAATCACATATAATCTATACATCTGATTGTAATGTATATAATATTGCTTTATTTCGCCGTATCTGTACACTTTTTTTGAATCACCAAGCTAATCCAGGTTGTCATCTATTAGTCTAATTCACCCCTCAGGTTTGTAGATGCTGCTGGAAGTATCTCTAACCTAATTATCCAGCAAAGGGACGTGACAACCGTTGTCATTGATAGATACAATATAATATAATTGCATCAAAATATTATCCCCAAATGTTATATTGTAAAATCAGTTATATATTGAGCCGAATAATAAACAACCGTGGAATTATTTTGATTTAACTTTTTAAACAGATATGTATAGGTATAACATTCAGTTATGATAAATAAAGTTCATTCATGTTGCCACAACCATCTGCTACAAATATCCTTCGTTCTCACGTTAATAATTATAAATTAAAAAATATATATTCGCAAATGATCGACAGAAGATGAAGATACTCAACAAGAAAAGTGAACATCACCTTTCATCGAATCATTTCATATGCGTTCAATGTTTTTCGGTCTACATATTATGTATGGCAACATTTATTCTATGTAAGTTGCTTTTCATTTATGACATGTCTATTTAATTCCGACTAATTTGATAGAAGTTAAATGTTTATTATCTATTCTATATTCAAGTTTGCCAGTCTTCTAGATTTTTTCGGGTCGTTCCGAATGTTCCGATATTTTTCTTGAGGAATGTTTATTTTAAATGCCACAAATACTATAAAACATTGATACCTAAAGGGGTCATAGTATAGGTGATTAACATCAAAGTAAAACCTCAAATATATGTGGGGGACTTCGCTCAGGTTATAAGCATGTTCGCTATCATTACGTACATTGAGATATGTATTGTATTTTTTCTAAATTTTAAAAGACGTTGTATAATAATGTTAATTTGAGCACTGTTATTTTTTAAGGAAACGATATTTCACATATTGATATTGCATGTAATTTTTGTGTGACAATATTACGCCATTGCAACCTTAACTTATTTACAACGTTTACAATTTAGAATATTTTCTTCAATACTATTTATTTAGTTGTTTTCGTTTTAAAAGATAATCGTTAATTGTAATGTTTTCATATTTTTCAGATAATTCTTCAGCTTTGGCCCTATACTACTGATTACATAAAAGAAATACTGCAATCCACTGTTGCTGATGAAATCAACGTAATACTGAGTAAATATGGGCAATCTATGAAATTCATTAAACTCGACCTTGGAGACATTGTAAGTTTTTTCGTGTGATTTCTGTTTAGTTCATTCTGAAAGGCATTATGACTACTGAAGCAAATACAATTCAGTGGTTTGATATCAAATAAAGTAGTATATAGTACAATTTTTACTGATTCCCTTATCTCATTTTTTATATAACATGTTTTTCTGCTTTTATCTGTACATTCAAAATTGTGATTTCTTAGTAATTACATTACTTTTACGATCATTTTAAATAGCGTGAGTAGTATAGGAAGAGTGGATTCGACCACACTTATAAATAGATTCATGAGTCATGGCTAAAAATAGACCATACC
>JAUZND010007377.1:0-10372 GCA_034780555.1 Coelogynopora nodosa | reverse complement strand
TTCAAAAATTATTTTAATTGGTTTCAAGAGCTAAATATGTGAAAATTACCTTCCCATACTGATATATGAACGAAAACACTTGTATAATAAGGTAAATAGTTGCGTATCATACGATGTTACGCCCGTACTGAGAGGTAATAAAATGTGCGTAACAACATATTATGATACCCACGTAAAGAAAGGGTTAATTATAGTCGATTGGTATCATAAGGTTGTCTATTGTGAAAGGCTGCTATCGCTACAACGCATATATACGGAATTCCTAAATGTGGAAAAACAATTTAAAATTATATTTAATTTTAAAAGTCATTGTTAAAATATATATAGACAAAACAGCAAAATAATTAAATCATTTTAAAACAGATAAAATATATAACAAAATAATACTGAAAAATAGATTAATAATAATACAGATTACTGTGTTCGCACAATTTCGGCTTTCTCCACCCTTAATTTACCCAATTATGGATAGATATGTTATATATAGTATGTGTAGATGATGATCTGACTGACGAGAGCACTTCACAAGAAGATTAACGATTATAAAAAAATAATACAACCGGATATGGGACAAATAATTCATATTTATCATTTGTATTTATCATCATTATTATAACTGATATTATATATTAATGGAGGGTCCCCGCACCTTACCCAGATCATCCCTACCTTGAGCGTCTCCATCTCCCCCACCCGCTCGTGCCTCCTCCGCCCCTCCTCCTCCTCCCCAGACCTCCTCTCTTCTAACTCCTCGCTCAGTCGTTCTCGCTCTCTCTTCACCACCACCAGTTCCCCCTCCAGACGGAACACAGCCTCCTTGGCCGTACGCAGCTCCCGCTCTACCTCGCTGTGCTCCTCCCGCAGTCGGGCTAGTTGGGTGCCGGTTTGGGCCGCCGACTCGCTCTGCTCGGTCAGGGAAGCAGTCAAGTCGCGTTGCCGACGGTCCAGTGCCGCTTTGTCCGCTTCCAGAGTTTCGCCTGAGGACTGGATGGTACACATGTGCGCATACGGTTTGTATATTAGTCAGTTTTAATGTTGATAGAGCACAGGTTGTGTGGCAGATTGTTTCCGGATTGTAAACAAAAAAGTATTTTGCAAATGTAACTCATTACTACTAAGTAAATTTAAGATAATTTTCATAAACTTAAATTAGATTAGAACATAAGATTGAATAATTAAAGAAAACACTTGTAAATGACAATAAAACGTGCCTTTGGTGTCTAATAAAAAAATACATTATTTAATTATTTCAATTTCAAACGATGCAATCAATAGTTTTTCGTAAATTATATTTACAGTAACAATTTTCCTTTAATTTGTCTCATAAATCAAATTTATAATAAATGATACTAAACGTTTATCATTCACAGCAGTAATTGCTTGACTTGAATTAATTTGAACATGTGTTGCTTTTCCTTACAAAATAAATCCATTCAGAATATTTGACCTAAACATTTTGGATTGTAAGAATAAGTTACTCCATATGTTTCTTTTTACTAAATATGGGAAAATGTTGCCTTATTTTATACAAAAAAACAAATAGTTTACCCTTATCATAAGAAATATGTCAGATATGTCAAAGTTGTTTTTTATTATCCAATAACGACAACAAACTATTAAAAATAATACTTACACGATAAATTCGTTGTATCAATAAATAAATAAATGTTTGTGTTAGATTATTACAGATCTTGCCATAAATTCATGAAACATTATCTCTATTCATAAGCTATTCATCCATACCCATTCCCATAGCTATCCCAACTATACAACAAGTAACACAATTCATGACCCAATATGACATCAACAAGGACAAGCACAATTACAACTGCATCACTTGGCTCACCCTAAACAAGTCGTTCTCACGACGGGCCTCCACCAGATCAGTGGTCATCTTCTTCAGCGCAACCTCTAGCCGCCCCCTCTCTTCAGCGGCTGCATCCCGCTGGTCCCGCAGCGTCTCCACCTCCTGGGCCCGCTCATTCAGCTCCGTAGCACGCGCCTCCAGACTCTGGTTTTGCTGGTCCACTGTGCTCGACAGATGAGCGCTCGTTTTCTGCCGAAACACGTCGTGTAACGGGTGATAAATATGGACTGTGTTTATGGACTAGATAGACATGCCGTGCCCCGATTATAGTATCAACCATATATACTGTTCTATAACTACTCTATAACTAGAATATTTGAAGTATTCGAGAAATATTTACATCAATGAATAATGGATTCGGATTTGAATAAAAGTCTACAAGAACTTTGCAGTAATTGGAGAACTTTATTTCTAAACTATATTTACATGATAACTTTGTTTCCGTTATCAAGTATATCAAATATATGTATATATGTGTTATATTATTATAATGGCATGACATGCCAGATACTAACAGTATTACAAGTATACTTGCATGACATGCCAAATACTAGCAGGATAATAAGAATACTTGCATGACATGCCAAATACTAGCAGGATAATAAGTATACCGGCATGACATGCCAAATACTAGCAGGATAATAAGAATACTTGCATGACAGGCCAAATACTAGCAGGATAATAAGTATACCGGCATGACATGCCAAATACTAGCAGGATAATAAGAATACTTGTATGACATGCCAAATACTAGCAGGATAATAAGTATATCGACATGACATGCCAAATACTAGCATGATAATAAGTATACTGGCATAAAATACTAGATACTAGCAGAATAATTATCTGCAGATTATTTACGAAATAAAACAAAAACATGTGATTATCGAAATACCTTCAAGTTTTCAAACTCCCGCTCTGCCTCATCTCGTATTCTGTTGATTTCACTTTCCTTGGAATACTTCTCTTGTTCAGTGCTCTCTAGCCCCTTCTACACAACCACAAGACAAGTCACGATAACAACATTAAAATAGATTATAATATCTAATTATATATATATAATATATAATATTATAACGCAAGAACCATCAGCACTGAGCATCGTCTATATAGTCTATATACCTTGAAGTCTACTATCTGATGCTGAAGACGATCTTTTTCACTGCTGAGGAAGGCGTTCTGGGCGCTGAGCTCTACTGTGAATAGCTCACTTCTGTTTAACTCGGTCTAAATGTAGAGTGTAGAAAGAGAAAAGAAGTGACGTAATTATTATATCGATTTATCGATCGTGTAAACTAGTGCCATGAAAACACCCATGCAATCCGATCAAATCAAATCATAATAATAATATTACAAATAAACGACTGCAAAATCACAGGAACCAAACACGGCAAAAAGAGCGATGCGAAATATTAGCACGAAACCTTCCCAATAAAGAATCAACATATAATGTAGACAGGGGAGAGCACAACCAATCAAGCCGTTTCAACATCATATAAAAAGCTTTAAAAAATCAATCAATTTCATATAAATCAATGGATGCAAAAAAGCGGCTTGTAGAATTTCAAAACCGGAAAAATGAAAATTGAATGCGAAGAGTGAAAAGAAATCAACTGTATAACAAATACCTTAACAATGAATTTATAAACTAGGCTTTTATAAATGACCTAATCGTTTGCAATTTACAATTAGTATAACTTTACTTTTACCCTAAGATAATATTTAAAAAATGTAATATTGTGTTAACGTAGTTCGTTTAAAACATGTTTTTAATAAATTTCAAATTGATGCGAATCTGATAACTTACAAATCTAATCTTTGATTTCAGTTTATAAACATATTTTAAAAATATAACAACCAAATAATTATTAAATTATTTCATTTTTAACTTTACTATTTACCAATGACTACTTAACAGTAGTAACAATCACTTTTATTAAATTTAAATCTGAATGAGTTCACATAAAAATTAGTTTTATAAATTAAATTAACTATATATATAATATGAAAAATAGTGAGAATTATTACAAATAAATGTGATTAAAAATAATAATGTTTACAAAAGAATAGATTAATTGGTGTTAATATAATTAGTCAATACAACAACACACATTTGACAATATAATTATTAAAAGCTTTAAGTAGAATTCTAGAAGTTTTACATATTTTACAGTTTATTTCCTTCACGACCTTAACAATGAGTGTATGTGAGAGAAAGGTTGGTAGAGTAGGAGAGAGTGGGAGTAGTGTGGGAGAGAGAGAAAGAGAGAGAGAGGGTGGGAGAGTGGGAGGATAGTGGGAGAGAGAGATTGACAGAGAGAGAGAGAGTGTGTGTGAGAGAGGGCGGGGGAAGGCAGAAGAGCAACCTTTATCTTCAGATTGTCGGCATTGAGCAGGCTGACTCTACGGTCTCGTTCCTCGATACTACGCTCCAACTTCGCCAAGGAACAACTCAGTGTATCGCACTTCTCCTGAAATAAGTGTCGGATAGGTCAGAATGGCTATAGTGTCCCCAGCTCTTCCACTTGGTCTGTCTTATATTTGGTTGAAGGGACTGGAGAGGCGTGGCATTATTAAAAATGAAGAGATTCTATACTTATTAGTAAAGTGATAGAATACATTTATTTTAATAGATCGCTTGCATTTATTAGGCTTCAAATTAACGAAAAATTGGTTGCGGAATAAAATAATGTATTACTATCATTAATAAAATTATGCGGTGGGAAAAACCTTATCCATATTATGTTTATATAACAATAATTAACTCAAAATTAAAACAAGAATATTAACAGTCAACTATTTTCTAAACATTTATTTTTAATATGAACAAGATGAAAAGTTTATTTTACTTTCAAATATAGTCTTTATAGTTTTTATTGTACTACATTTAATTAGTTTATATCATATGTAACAATAGGCCAACTGATATATATATATATGTAATTTTATAATTGTTAAAAGCAATGTATGATTAATTTAGACCTTTATATATTTTTAAATACCAACTGATAGTTTTATTATGAAATATAGATGCTAAGAAATAATCACAAAATACATTATTCAACCTGCGTTTCGGTTAAATATATGTTTGCGATTCATAAATTGGGATTAATAAAAATAATTGCCTTTATTTTTCTAAGACCTTTTGATTAAGTCTTTCAATGCGAAGCAGCCACGGTTCCGCCTGCCACCCCCAACCAGGTAAAGTCAAACACTCTCTTATTCACAAAAAGTGTATATATTAACAACAAAAAGCCGTGCAAAACAAAAAGCAACAAATTGGTATGCATTTGAACATTATAATAACTGTAATGTAGACATGTTTTGAGATCAATGTTAGTAGCATTAAAATTTTTACTGTTAAATTTTTGTTGAGATTGAGGATCAAGAATCTAGAGCGGACCGATTGGATTGCAACCATTCTAAAACGTGTTGCAGTTGCAGTCTTATTCACAATGATGGCGTTCCCATCAAAACAATTATGAAATAGTTTAATCCCAATTTGTTAAAGCTTTTAGCATAAGGTGAGGATTCTTGTCACTCGCACAACATTCTTTGATTCAATACGATCCTTGATTTTAATAATTAATTAATATAATTTGATAACAAATAGAAACACAACAAATAAGAAATGTTTGCATTTAAATAACAAAAATTGATAAAATGTTTTTAAATATATAAAATTAATGTCGTCCGTTTTCTTGTGCATTTTCATGTTGCACACACCTTCTTAGTTGTTAATAGACACGTAAACAATAAGAGTGCACACTTCACAGACAGATAAGAAAGAAGGAAGCTGCCTGCCCCACCTGAAGCCCGGCCACCTCACGAGCAAGGCCATCGCCACGCTCCCTTTGCCGGTGCACCTGCGACTCCAGACTCTGCCTCTCTCTCAGGAGGTCCTCTCGTGTGCGCTGTCATGACAACATGGCAACTGCGCGGTTAGCAACAATAACTTTGCTCTGACAACACTACTCTGAACTCTGGTTGATGCAATCGAACTCATCAATTGAAAGATTATATTACGGTTATGGTGTGTCCTCACGGTGAGCAAGAAAAATGGTATTCTTGTCAATAAAATGCGTTAAAAAATATTTGAAAATAAGGCATTAGAAGAATTAAAATACATTATTTTTGTCAATTGTCTTAAAGTATATAAATGTAAAATATAAAAGACTATGGTGTAGATGGTGTAATATTTCTATGATTTCAGTTTATTTACATTTCAAAAATGTTAGTCTACCTCCTCCTAAACTATACAAGGTAAATATATCATTAAAATGACTAATTCTTTAAAATAGAATATACAATATTTTAAACATCAAAATATTTTTGTAATATTAAAATTTACAAATATCAAATTTATTAAACATATATAGACGTTTTATACGTCACCATTCCGTAATCCAATTCAAAATAGGTTGACTAACTGTACGACAATCTGTGAAATATTACATTTATTTCGTTTACATCTTCGTCTATATGTATTGATCTATACGTTAAAAAATATACTGTGTATTGTATCAAAAAATTATACTAAAATGAAACCCCAATTATACTTACCATCTCTGTTTTTTCCTGCGATAATACTTTTTTAATTCTAAAAAGTAATTTACATGTTAAATAATTATAGGGTATAATTCATGGAAATGTGGACCGAAAATGTTATATATTGTTGTATGTTATTGCAAAAATCATTATTATACATCATATTGCAAAATTATATTTTATAATGTATCTTAGAAAGTTAACAAACGACGTTTTTACTATTTAATCTCTGATTCAATTTCTAACATATTTTCTAGCGCAAACACTCGAAACAATAACATTTACAGATACTATAAAATCATGAATACATTTATGAAATCGGTCACCTATCAGTAAACATACCCGCAACTCAAGTGTCTCGGCATACATTTCCTTGAGTCTCTCATTGAGTCGGGTTTCCTCCATCTTCCTCTCGTGAACCAACTTCGTCTTCTCCGACTTGATCTGGTCTATCTCCGTCCTGCGCTGATCCAATTCCCGCATTTTAGCCTCCAGAGCACGCTCCTGTTCGGACATTGTTCCGGATAGGCGGTCGATGCTCGCCTGCATTTTCGTAAAAGTTCACGTATAAACATGCTTTACTACTTACTTATATCCAAAGTAGTATATTTATTTCCATTGAATAAAAATATTTGACTAACTGGTTAATAACGAACATGTCGTTGTAAAAAACGACAGACTATAATAAGTTTCATTTTTAAATCTGGAATTATTTCATACTTTAATAAGACAATGATATGAAGATAAAATTATACAAGCTAATAAATAATTAAATATTAAAATATTGAATAAAAATAAACTTAATCCACGCACGGTGCAAAAGCCAACTGAGGATAATAAGAAACTTGCCGTGCATAAATAGATGATGATGATCAACAAACTTCAGATCAAACAGAACACAGATAAACAAACACATATCATTTGACAATTATGCAATATTCTACTTCCATAATATATTTATTTCTTTATTTTCTGGCGATACCCTACAATACAATGCAATATACATTTTTTAACATAAACATATATTGATTAGATTAAGAAAGATATCAAATGTATCAAGTAATTGAAAAATTATAAACAATATTAATTTTAGAAATATATAAATATAGTGTAAAGGTAATGTAAAATTTGCTAGACACAGTAAAAAACGGGTTAATCTGCAGACCGATTTTGGGGCTTTACATCAGTACAGAGTAGAACCTCAAACCTCTACTTTTCGCTAGTCGATCGCTGTATCTAATTCATTATATGAAGACTTAGATAAAGATGTAACCTAGTGGTTGAGTTCGCTCTCTAATAGCTAGGTTGCAGGTTCAATTCCTGCTCTGTACAGATGAGGAGAAATACTCCGAAACCAGTCTGCCAATGAATTAACTCATATTGATTACTGTGTCTATGAAAATAATCATCATTTTTACATTATCGTATCACCGCCTGGAGAGAATTGCGATCATATAAATATCGTTTTTTATGTTTGCAAAAGCATAGAGACAATTTATTGTGCAGGGCAGAAATAGAGTATGTATTGTTGAAGGTATAAGGTATCGTAACTTAATTAAACTCAGTTGTCATCCACAACTTTGATTTAATATAAGTGTAACGTTGTATAAGGCCGAGGGCGGCAGTCCAAAGTCGAACAGTGACATTGCTTCATGTTTACAATATTATATAGCGTCCATTTTCAATTAATTCATAATAATATTTGCTATACAAAAAAAAATTAAATAAAAGGTAAAATGCAATTAAACTGACAATTGTGGAGAAAAGGTTTAGAAATTTACTTATTTGTTTATATATAATCGAAAAATTAGAAGTTAATCAATAAAAATCAATTACTTCTTAATCGAATCATAGAAATTATTTTTTTGTAACATGAAATACCTATGTAATTCATCGAATCAGTTCTAAGGGATACATCAGTCAAAATCGGCATTTTATGCAATCATATCAGCGTATCCCTATATGGGACACTTAAGCCCACACATAGTCAGATACTATTTCAATCAATCATTCAAATCCAGTGAACCAACCAATCGATGAATCACCCTGCAATATGAAGCAGATAATAAAAAAGACAAACCTTGACGGTGATCAGATCTCTATCCCGAGTGTAAATACTCTCCTCCAACTCCATCACTTGCAGCTCCAGAGTCTGCTTTACTTTCATCAGATTGCCACTGGTTGACTTTTACATACAATGCAATGTGCAGGGGGTGCATGCGCCAATGTACAACAAGATTACACACATATCACCAACTAAAAGTTTACTATAGTGCGATTTCACCTATCTAATGTCTGCTCTACATGTTCGCTTCAACCATACATAATTTATAATATATACTAACATTAAACATATTATCAATGGTAAAAAATGTATATATTAAAAGTTAAAACTGCTCCTAATATATAAAAATACCTTTTTAAAGCACTTTATAAATATGCCAACGAATACAGGTTTAGGTTCAGTTCATTCTGTCCAAGCAGATGTCAACAATATAACAGGAGCATCTCCAGGGTGTACACACCTTGTTTCTAAATAGTTTCAAACCTTGAGTACTAAATAGTTAATTAAATAACATTAATTTATGTTAAAGTATGTACACAATGTATACGAAAATATTTAATTAACAGCTATATAATGTTTTAAATATTTTTTGGGCACAACATTACTTACTAAATAATCGATGAATTTTGTAGTTTACAATCATTTTTCAGAAATAAATAAATTGTAAACTATTATGGTTAACCAATAGATATTTTTAAAATGTAAACATGGAATTAATTATAAATTTAATGAAATAATCTAGTTGATGTGTTACATATAAGGCCTATCCAAGGGCAATCCTGTCCATATATATGTTGTTTGTTTAACATTCATTACAATAGAACCAACAAAAATACACTAAAATATTGGAGATAAATATAATCGAATTTTATTTACATGTGAAATAAATCTTTATCAATAATGGGTTTTACTATAAAATTATAAAAATCGTCAGCGTTTAGGGAAAAGGAGGAATGAATAATTAATAAGCTATTTTTCTGAAGATCCCAAACAGCGACTTTTCGCAAAACGTTTGCCCATGAAACTAATGTATTTGATGTTTTAAACCATACCATATCTCTGTATCAAACACAATTATACAATATATCACAAAATTGAAAACAATACGTATTCGTTTTTTAGCCATAACACCAGCTAAATGTTCTACAAGTCTGTTATAATACTACGTATTGTAAATCTTCAGATGTACAATAGATAAATGGCACTGTACTTAACATGCACTATACTATAAAACAACATTGGTCAATGGGGGAACGTACCTGATCACTCTGAATTATATAAATATGAAAATCAAATGCAATGCAATCTAAACGAATTGAATCAATCGTTATACATACATACAATAGTGTAGGAGTAACCATACAATATAAAGCTTTTTATAAAGTGTCATACATTTATATTATTGACATAATCTGATAATAATATAATCATAACTGATAACTTAAGAACAAAAAAAACTAAATATAAATATAAGTATAAATATAGCACAAATCAAGTAATTTACTCGGTTAAGAAAGGAATTGGAGAAAAACTAAAAGTTTAACCTCAAAATTCCTGTATCTTAAAAAACATAGTTGTGTTAATTATAATTAATAATGTTAGCACTATTAAACAATCTGTTACGACAGAATTTCAAAAATACAAGGAAAATGAAAGGATGCATTTTTAAACAATTAATCCGCGAGATTATGTAATCAATAATGAAACTGCAATTCAATTGTGTTAGTTCCTTTGTCATGAGATATATTTAATTTTGTAATGCAATTAGTTAAAACTACATAATTTTGTTACGATTACTAATATAGAAAGGTTATAATATGAGTAGTATAGGAAGAGTGGATTCGACCACACTTATAAAGAGATTCATGAGTCATGGCTAAAAATAGACCATA
>JAUZND010007376.1:0-30753 GCA_034780555.1 Coelogynopora nodosa | reverse complement strand
AAAACCAAAACGGACCGAAAGTAGAAGATGACCCAAAGAGATACAGTAGAAACTAAATAAGGTGCGGGACTTAGGACTGCATTGCATAAATTGCATTAATAATATAATACGTAATCATATTTCTTATTTTATTTTGCAGTGATGACATTCTAATGGTACAATTTTGATCGTATTAAATATTATAAAACTACAAATAGATCGGGAAACTTTACAACAATTTTATGAATTTTCCAAGACAAAAAAATGATTGTTTTAAATTGATTCATGTTTTACAAATAATATGTTTACGCCATACGTTTTAAACTATGATTTTTATTTAAATTGGATAACATTATAGAAAGGTTTAGAATTAAGTTAGTCTTTTGCTGCATACCTACTCTAAGCTTTTCTGTAGATTTAGACTAAAATCTTCGTGGGTTAAGTTTCTGGAACTTAAAAATTACATTTTAAGTTTCTGTTTATAATTTTAAATTACGTGTATATTGTTCATGCTTATTTTGCTTTAGTTTATTCATTTTCATTATTAAAATGTTCATTATTGTTCCATTAAATAATATACCTTTTTGTTTTGTGTACAAATTAGTTTGGCCTTTAAATAACAGTGAGGTGAACACCCAACAATAACGCAGAGATAGTTCGTTAGGTGGAGGAAATACCAACAATCTTTTTATAATAAATTTTAATTCGTATATACATATTATATTCAGTTATAAATTAATGAACAATTTTCGACAATATAATATTTTAGCCACAACAAATTTTGTGATTATCAAAAACTTTCTAAATTTTATCAATATTGAATTCAAATCGGTTTTTCCCTGTTCAAAAAGCTTTTTAAAAAAGCATTTTGCACAAAAAAAACCTTTTCATAATTGATTTTTTTCACATATATAAATATTTATAAATTAAAAAATATACTGAAAAAATTATGTATAAATAATATGTGAGAAAAAAAACAAAATATTTTATAGGATAATAAAAATTAATTATTTTAATCCAAATTCGTAAAATTAGTTTAAACATTTAATAAAGAAAATAAAACGCAATATTATCATTAGTTGATATTATTATACGAAATATTTAAACTAATGAGACAGAGAGTAATTATGATTGATATAAATCCGATTATATATTTTGGCTAACTTATATAAGCGACCAAAAGAACAATGCGCAAGGAACACAAGGCGCATGTGTGGTTAGGAATTTATGAAGCGGATAGTTTAAAATAGGTATGAACCATGATAGAGCTATAATTACTACTATATTCAATACGAATATTCAATATATGAACATTGTGGTATTATTCAAATATACATACATTTTCAATACACATTATTCGAATTCAATCATGCATTTGTTGCCAAAATAATCAAAGACATTTAAATACGTAACTACTATAATTATTATATAACTTATAACTAAGCGGATTTTTATCTATAGTGCACATAACGCCATGGAGAGCTCATTCGAAACTACAGAACAACTGGAACATATTATTTTTATATTAAATAATATATATTTTTCATAAGTATAATTTAATTACACAATATAAACTAACTTTATTATTAAAGATATTAAGTCCTTTTATATGATCATAGAATCAGGTTATAATTAAATTTCAACGTAAAAATAATAACGTAGAATCATTCTAATATTATATATATATACAATATCTAGGCTAATATTATGGATATCCAAAAGATACAATTTAATACGTATTTTTCTTATATTAATATCTAACCAAAGATAGTCATAAAATTCAACTTTTATGTTAGATAATATTGCTAAAATCTAAAATTTACATATACCTATCTATATTATTAAACTTTTGTATTTAATATATTAAAATCTAAATAAATATTTTGAAAATATATTACATAGTATATTCTAAAATTACATTCAATATAAATCACAAATTTACAGGTTTATAGCAAATGAGTGCTATCATGCTTCATCGTTTACTGACGGCATGAAATGGTTATGACAAAATAAATTTAAGATATAAATAATTATGCGCTCCTGTATAAAAATAAAAATACATAAGTAACGTTTTAGGTGAGACTATAAGGTATACATAATAAACTACAATATATAAAAATGTTAACTATACACTCAATATATTGATTCGACTTAAATAGGATTTGATTTTATTGAGAATTATTCTCGAAAAATAATTCGGTTACTTAAATAATATACCATATAAATAAATATTTTTAATCACCAATAATAAACAATGTTGAAATTTTGAAAGTTAACGACATGATGTTATTAACTTTAAATGAACATACATGAGTGCGGAAAAAGTTAACTCAGTTTATACACTGAACATTGAGCGAACTATGAGTAATATGTAGAATATATAGCGTATTTTTAAAATTAATTTTAACTTAAATTTTTTGTTTTTAGTAATATTATGATGACAATTGCTTTTAAGACGCGAGTTTTTTTTACACTTAAAGTGGTTTAATAAATTCAGAAAATAAACCAAAAAATAAATAAAACGACATCTAAATATTCTATAGAATAAGTTTAATAAATGAAACGAAAATGTGAGTAGATACATAAAAACTAAAGTATAAATACTAAATCAATAAATATGACAGGGAAGTATAACTACAGTAAATACCATGACAAAGTTCACAAAGAACAAAAATCACTTTTTAGCCTCACTGTGGCCAGTTTTAATTTTCGAGAACAAATCGGTCATAGCTTTCCTCACCGATGTATCCTCTTTTTTCACTGGCTTGGATTTTTTGCTAAAATATGGGTCAACCACTGGCGAATTGATAGACGAGGCACTGTGCAGATCCGGCGTGGAGCGGCTAGTTAGGACCGAGGAAGACTCCCTAACCGGCTTCAGCGTTGACGACGGACTGAGCCCACGTCGATTGCGAGAGTCACGATCGTTGAGATGGTCAAGGATGTCGCGAAATTCGGCCCTCTCTTGACTCAGCTTTCGCAGCTTCTGCTCCAACTCCTTGTCAAGCGTCGAGTGGACCATGTTGAGTCGATTACGCTCGTGGAGATTTCGACTTTTGACCACTCGAGCCTTTTCATTGCTTGTTGTGCAGCTCTCCCACTGGGTTTCCTCTCGTGTTTTATCCTCCGCAGACTCCTTCGGACGCTGGGACGTGATCTGCGTTAGGCGTTGGGAATTAGATTCTGGCATGGCGGACATCTCGTAGTGGATTTCTTTCCCGGTTGCAGTTGGATTCGTAGAAAATAGGTAACTCGGCGACCTGTGTCACTGTAAATCCAGCAGACTCTATTTACAATATCATGTCTGTGTACATCTGCACATCCCACTATATAAGCGAAGTTGTTAAGTGCGACAAACTGCCAAAACATCTCAAATATCCGGCGAACAAATCGGAAAAATAAAGGTATCCTTGTGACTTATGAATAATAATAGGATATAGCGAGCCTGTGTGTAGATATCATTTTTATGTTCGGCATCATTCTACATATATATATATGTATATATATATATATATATACAGCGCGCGACAGATTATTACGACCACCATGAAATTTTGCTCATATTTTAATCATCTGAATTTTTTAAAACATTTTGTGCACTAAGCATCAAATTATATTGAAATATGTTACCTATCAAGCCATTCATAATTATCATTAATTTGTTTACAATTATCGGTACACTCTTTATAAAAATCAATAGTTTAAGCTGATACAAGCCTATTTACAACCCAGATTTAAGCCTATTTTGCAGCAGTATACGTTTGTGTACAGCGTACTAGACACAAATAATGCATTCACATTAGGCTGCAATTGCGCCAATTGAGCCACTTATTAAGCCAATCACTAGGCGGGCTGCAAACGCGCAGTGTTCTCGTGACTGGTCCTACTGTATAAAGACGATTGAAGGAGATGGCCTGCAGGAGCGTACGACCTCCCTTTGTTCCACAGTTGATACCTGCCATGAGGGTGAAGTGCTTGAGATTCGCCAGGGATCATGTCAATTGGTCTCTAGATGATTGGCGTCATGTTTGCTTCTCTGACGAAAGCATATTTCAGTGTCAAACAGCAAGCAGGCTCGCCTCAAAAAGTGCTCCAGATAGTCAAGCATCCTCCGAATGTCATGGTGTGGGGGATGATCAGTTGCCAAGGTGGAGGTCGACTACATGTGGTTGACGGCATGAAGGAGCAGCACCAATACCGGCGTGTCCTAAATACAAGAATGTTGCGTCAATCCCGCGAATGGTTTCCAGACAGCCATTTTACGTTTATGCACAAAAGTGCCCCACATCACAAAGCCCGTACTGTGACATAGTTCTTAAGTGACAACGATGTCCAGGTATTGTCCTGGCCAGGAAATTCGCCCGACCTCAATCCGATTGAGAATGTATGGGGCCCTCAAAGCTTCCCTTGCTCAGCAGACCATTACAACGACGCGAGAAATGATTTCCCAGCTGATCAAACTCTGGTTCCGTGATCCCTAATTCCTGAACAAGGTTCAAAGGTGTATCGACAGCATGCCACGACGTCTCCAGGCTGTGATTGACGCTAAAGGTTTACATATAAAGTATTAAATTTCACTTTATGTAATATTGTTTCACCAACTTACAACTTTATTAATTTTAATACAAAATATGAATTTTTCATATTAATTTGCAATTTAATTAATATTAAATAAATGGTGTCTCTCTTTATAATATAATTACACTATTTAACATCAGTTGTTCTACTTTTAGTAATTACAATAGTTTTAATATGAAATGCGAATGTATATGCTTTTCTAAAAACGATAATGCCACATTTCTTAAAAAAATATAAGTGGTCGTAATAATCTGTCGCGCACTGGGATTCATGATAAGGGATTCATATGGGATTCATCCGGGATTCATGATATAATTAAAATAAAAGAAAAAAGCGTCTTCGGATATTAATTGTGTAATGATGAAAAGAACGACGTTTCCCCCGATAGGCTTTGTCAAGCCGACTGTTTTTCTATGACTACATTCATATTTACCATTTTTTAAATATAAATATATATATATATATATATATATATATATATATATAATTTTTGCTTTTATTTATGAAATAAATTTAAATTTGTGCAAATAATTTAAAACATACTTTGTCAATAGCAACCGCATGGTGAATTGTGGTTGCTAAGGCTTGTGTTAAGTTTAGTTTAACATTGTTCGTTTTTGTGTAGATTAGTGAATTCAATGATACTGAATTATGATGTGATCAAATGTTTGATATTGGTAATTGTTACATTTAAAAAAAAGTATGCTATACAAATAAAGCTATTCAAAATATTTAAAACACGAGTATAATATCAACTAAGTGATTTAACAATTTATGAACCTCACAGATCGCCGTTGAATGTTGTGATTTCCTTAATATGAACGGTTGATAGATTTGTTAGTTGTGCATTATAAAACGAAAACTTTTTATGGATTTCTAATGAAGCAAAATAAACATTTGCCTATTTGAGAAAAGTTTCATATATTTAAATGTCATAATTATATGTAAGTATAGTTAGGCCGCACCTTCATATATATCTTGCAATTTTAATTATTATTTTACGCTCCATCTAAATATTTACTAACGTTTTTGCATTGCGTATTATTTTGTCACGTTTATATCTACATATAATACATATATATAATATGGGCAAAGATAATCAAAAAGGTGTCCCTTTATGAAATTATTTCATTCTAAACGCCTGATATATGCTGCCACACCCAACTTACCAGATCTGAACTCTGTCTTCAAAAGTTACAATCGATATTATGTAATACACTGATGTAACTTACTGTATATGGAAGAATAGAAAATAAGAAAAGTTAGGCATATTGGTTTAGAATCCAGATTCCAGTTTTGCTTTCCGTAAATAATTATCAGACCAGAATATATTACAATGAGCATATATCCAAGATAATATACGCAAAAATCAAATGAAAATTATAAAAATTATTTCTAAGTAATTCATTTAAATTAAATAATATTTTATAATAATTAATGAATATTTAAATACATTTATTACAAATATATAAAAGTTATGCTTCACTTTTTTATATATCTTTATTTATGTCATGAAAACAATAGTAACATATTTTTTGTAGAAAAGGAAAGGTTTAAAGTGCTATTTGAGACATTCTATGCTGCACAAATTGAGTTGATAACGGTTGAGGTAACCCCTGGAAACCAACAGAAAATTGCCCATCATCTCAAGGAGAGCAGACAACGTCGGTTCAAACACTTTATTGTTGATCTCAAAAATGAAACAATCAAGATTCTGTTTGATCAGGTTTGTCCGTAATGTATAAATGTAATATCAATGACATAATCATATAAAATACATACATACCAAGTATACAATTATTGCATTCATATGTTTGAATTAGGGCATTAGAACAAAATGACGGGATCAATACCAATTTAATTAATTTGTTTTAATCTTCAAGTTGGAAATGACTTCCCAAGCATATCAAAAGTGTACTATAATAATTAGTAAAACACATAATAAACGTACTTTACATTGCATTTATTGAAAATGACAGGATAGAACACAATGCAAAGGGTTACGAACTATTGTACATTTAGCTAGAAATGTTATACATGTTAAAATATTCGATAAGGTTTTGATAAATATTAAATTTAGCGGGTAAAATTGATAAAAAATAATACACATAAATAGCATTCTAACATTTTGTTAGAATGTTAGAAACATCAGTTATTAAAATAACTTTATTGCACTAAATAGCAAACACACACATACTGTATATAATTATATGCAGTTGTAAGAGTATTTAGATTATCATTTATTTAAAAATATACATTTAAGATTCTAAAAATGGACATGTTTCGCTTCGACTATTTCTGGACACTTATTGATCCGGAAATTCCTCCCGATGACATGCTGCAAAAAATCCCACACCATGCCAATGTGGCGATTGTTCGAACTTATGACGCTCAGAGAAGCTGCTCCCCTCAGCTGTCTATGGTCTATCCCAACTGTGATTTCACCAATACTGCGGTTTGTTAAGTATATTTATTTAGATATTAGCAAAATGAATTACCATATGTCTCTAGCGATGCCATTAGTGAAGTATTTGTGGTAATATTGAATTACCTAATTTGTATTATTTTCATTATTAAAATACTGATTTTTACGATTAACATTTATTCCAAAAAACAGCATGAAATGTTTGTCAACATCATGGTAAACATGTTTTGTTGTAATAACCCTGACCTTAAATTTTAAGTGATATAACACTTGTCCTCGAAGAACAAATAGGGACTTCACGTGTGGCATTGTATGACATCATGGTAGTGTGGCATTGTATGACATCATGGTAGTGTGGCATTGTGTACAATTGTGGCAATGTGGTATTGTGACATAGTAGCAGTGTTGGATTGTTATGCATTTTGGCTTTGTGTAGTATTGTGCAATATTGTAGCAGTGTGGCATTGTGTGGTATTATGTGACATTATGACAGTATGGTATTGTGTGGCATTGTGGCAGTGTTGTAGTGTGTGGGTAATTGTGGCAATGTGGGACATCATAGCAGTGTGGCAATGTGTCTGTTTGGTAGTATTGGTGTATTGTGTATAATTGAATATATATTTAAATTGTGTAATATCGTTTTAAATGTTGCATGGTAAATATTAATATTCATGTTACTGACAAAGTTGTATTGTGTTGTCAACTTAGGCAGTGGAGGTGGATCTGATGAAAGCCCTTGACCTCATGTTTGACCTCGTAAACTCGACGATGGTTGTCAACGCTGCCGGCTACAACTGTTCAGCGGACGTCAAGAGCCCCTCAGGGGGGCAAGTGATGGCTGGTTTGAGACAGGTGAATTTAACTGCATCCTAACTACTAGCAATGGGAAAGTATTATCTTCAATATTGTTTAATTGTACTTGTTTAGATTTGGTTAAATGTGTGAAAACATGTTTAGACCTCTTCAAATAAAAAAAATCATGTTTCATGTATAGTATGCAAATGTATACTAATTAATTAAAATATTATTTATTATAAGTAAAATCGTTATAATTTATATTTTTAAGTATTTTTATCTTTTTTACATTAATGCTTTTATTGATTCGAGTTTCACCTTACAAGAATCCGTTTTAATGGTAAAACTTTATTTTGAAAAATATATCAATTTAGAAATAATTTTTTTTTAGACACATTAAACAAAATATGCTATTCGAACAGAAAAATTCAGGGAAATTCATTATTTCAAATATTGCAATAAAACCAATTCAATGTAGTTTAAATGATTAATTGATTAAAATTCTTATTGTAATATTAACTAAATACATACAAATATCAATTAAAGATATTGGTCATTCTAATTTAGTATCAGGTTATTTCCATCCGACCCTATATAGCTTACAGTAACTTTTCATTTAAATAATATCTTCGTAAATATTTATAAAAAAACAATCAAAGTATGTGTTCAAAATCATATACTAAATTATACATCTGATAAATTAATAGAAACAAAAATTTTCCCGATCGATTCACGATTATTTCTTTGAACTTATTATATATTTATCAGTTAAAATATCATTTTATAAAATATTCGTAGTAATGTAAGAAGTAATTTATTTTAAATAAATGCAAGGCACAACATTTGATTATAATAAACTATATTATGTTTAAGAACTAAAAACAATAAACTGACAAAATGCAAATACTCTATATATACACTATTCAAGATAATATCAATATAACAAATAGTACATGTAATAGTGTATGTAATAGTGAAAATTAATGAAAGTAGTTATTTATCTATACACTGTCATATTGTATATATTATAATTTATAAACACTTTGTTTTGTCTGTGAAAATTATAATTATAATCATACTATATATAGGATAAATATTCTCCGTGCACTCATACGAAGATGTGGTCTATAGGGGTTGGTGGGTTCGCTTACCGATAGCTAGGCGGTCGGTTCGATTCCTACTCTGTACTGTTGAAGGGCAAAATCCCGAAACCGGTCTGCAAATGGATTAACCTGTTGATTACTGCGTCTATCAAAATTATTGTCATCAATATAATCATACTATTATTATGATGATATATTATACTCTATACAAATTATATCAAATAAAGCCATCAAAGGACGAATTTTCTTCTATCTGATATTTCCTTCTTAACAAGATTTATATTCTCCTATAGGGAATGGTAAAATCCCACACCATTGATATCCTTTCCTTGGGAACGAAGCAAGGGCACCTTGCAAACACAGGTCTAACTGAAACCCGATGGATTCGAACAGCCATCTGGAGTGCGGAGGAGAACGCTATTCACTTTGCGGAAATAAAGAAGAACTCCGTTTTCCAGAATATGTTTACAAGTTTTAAGAACCAAACGCTAAGACTGTGTGCCCCATACGTGAGTAAAAAAAGTAATGTTGTTTATAAAAAGTACTGCACTGCAGCATGTATGCCTAGTCGAAATTATCATTTTCAAAAATATGTTTGGGAAGATAAGTAAAAACACCCCATTGTCTTTATTATACGTACATTAACAACGTAGATTTCTCTAAATGTTTTGTATTTTTTTATTTTGTACTTGTAATTTGTAACTTGTAATTTTTAATTTGTACTTTTGTATTTCTATAATTATAACCATTGATATAATATTAGTACGCATGAATACAATTTAATTGTAGAATTTCCTATGAGAACACGCTAATAATAACGCTAATAATATAATGCAATAAGGAACATTAGGTACATAAAATGCGTGTAGGTGTTTTTATTCTGTCAACTAATTATTAATAAACAATTTATTAAACGCCGCCCTCGTTTAGACGCCGACCTCAAATAAACGCCGCACCAAAATAAATGCTTGTCTAATAAACGCCGCGGCGTTTATTCGAAGAAATACGGTATATATAATGCTACACGTCTACAATCCGTGTACGAGAATTATGTCCAAACTATTGGGAATTCACACACCTAAACTATAATTGTGTATTTCATTATAACGGTAATGAAATTTGGTGGTTCAAAAAACTAATAAATCAGTCTTCCTTGAAGAATTTGGCTTGTATAAAAATGACAAATCTTTGTAATCAACATATAAACAAATTAAGACTAAAGTAATAAGATAGAGATACACTGACTATAAACAACATATGCTCTAAATGATAAGTCATGATTTAATCAATGGCTATATCTTAGTGTAGGCTACTTCGTACAAAATAGAACTTTATTATAAAAAGCGGAAAATGCCGAGGTGTATAAATTGTTTGATTGCGGAATAATGCAACAGAAATTAACCATCTCCCATGTGTATAATTGGTATGAGATGCAAAAAATAATATATTACAATTAAATTAAATTTAAACTATTCTTACTGTAAACAGTTAAAATTACAATTGTTTGTTGTTGCATTTTTTAATTTTATAACCGAGAGTACAATTTTGTAGTTTTTTACAGAATGCGATTTGATTGCATCTATGTTTGTTGCATTGCATGTTTATTGATATGCTAAATCTCTGAAAACTTTTGCCAAAATGAAATAGAATGCATTGAAAATTTCCATGTCAAACCATCACTAAATATAATAAATATAAACAAACTCACATTGGATACAATTTGCTGTATGATTTTTTATAAACGTATATTTCAAAAAAAATGATAATGCTGAAAAACAATCATACCAAATTACTTTATATATATACAAATATATACAAATATATACAAATACAATGAAATATAAAAACATTGTGAGCAAACAAAACAATTGAACTAATAATTATGATATTATGAACATTTAAAACTTCATTCTTAGTACCCTAATCCAATAAAAAAAAGTTTTTCATTAGAGTTATCATGTATATTTCATAAAGTTCGCAGAACAAATACGTACATTAAGGGTTTTCTTAGAAACCCATTTTACAAATCACAACAAAATCCCAACCATTTTTTATAAAAAAACAATTCCCAAAATTGCTATTTTCAAGCTATGAACATTTAAATATATTTCGTTTGCTTCTATACAAAAGCTTGTTTCCATGGTTGTTACTTAAATGCGGAGGAAAATGCGGAGGAAAAACTGGAGGAAAAACCGGAGGAATTAATAACTATTGTAGTTTTCAAATTCGGCATTAAAATATGTAACAATGATAAACAAACAATTTCAATTTAAAGAATGTAATAATTACTTAAAATTAGTTTAAATTCTTTTATTTGTATATATCAGAATTAATTTAAATGTATACGTATTTTGACCGTTTTTATCGACATTCTAAAATCCCTCAAATTTGTTTTTATTAATTAATTTGATTATTTTAAAACCTGCTTTGTTTGTTTTAGATACTTTTAAATTTCGTTCGGATTTGTCCTCCGGTTTTTCCTCCGCATTTAAGTTACAACCTGTTTCCATACCCTAAAAAACTAAAGCTGGACTATAAATATATAAATTCGAAATGTTATCATACATATGTTTATTTATATAATACATTCGAATTAATGTGTAAAGGGGATTAAATAAGTATCCGCTGTTGTACTTACTTTAGGATACGATGTTTACTATATATTTTGTCTAACCATTATAGCTGATACCCTACTTTAATTACGTCAATGCTTCAAGTATTGCCATCAACAAGACCCTTGACGATGTTGAAGGGCTGATTCCGGATGTCATGCGACACTTAAGTAAAATACTACACTTTAGGTGAGAACAACTAATGAAATCTACTTCATATATATATATATATGTATACATAATTTTATTGCTCTATACTTACTAGACTAGATAGAAGCGGCTACTCTCCTTTATTTAATCTCCTAATTGTTCGATTATACAATACGTGCAGTGGCAAATAAATGAATTATCTGTCGAGCATAAACATAAATAATAAGTAATGATGTAATTAAGAGACATGTATTTACCACTTTGTTAACATTACAATCATCTTGCTCATAAATGTTTCATTGACAATGCGGCAGTTTTTTTCTTCATAATTTTTTTAGTTTTTTTTACGATTTATATATTTATTTTCAAATTATCTTGATGTTTAAAAGTATATACAGATTATGTTAGAGAACACAACTATGTGTGTATATATATTTATTTAAAACATAGTTTATATATTTGTTTTATATATTTATATATATATACAGTAGTATATATATTTCAGAGATTAGGTTGCGCTATTAATTAAGTAATAATTATGTAAACTAATCAAATGACACCACAACATTTTTGTGTAAAATGAAATCCTGCTATTCAAAAATTTATCAAAAATGGAAATATAACAATATTACAAACTTTGGAATAAAAGAGTTTTTTGTTAAATACAATTAACAGTGCATATTGTATTTAATCATTTTACATTAAAATGATGAAAACAAAAAATATTATTAAATATATTAAGTTATATCTAAAACAGAAAAAAAATCTTAACAATAAATAATTTAAAATAATATACTGTTGACCACATTTTCTTACGAAAACTTCCTTGACATTTATTACACGTAAAATGTAATAGAATAAGGCTTCAAGTATAATATAGCTAATTAAACTGTTTTGCAATATTAGTAGTTTATTTTCTATTCCGCATTTTAGCTTTTACGAGTAATTGTGTTATGTAAGACATCAATTGTGTTGTTTGTAATACATATATGAATGTACAAAGAAAACCATCCTATACCCTGTACTAACTATTATAAAAACGATTGTCTCTTTAATTCAATGTTTTTATTGCGACATGGCATTTTCTTTCAGACCTCTATTCAGTGAAGCTCCGGACCGACAATGGGGCGGTCCCCAACCCAACAGTCCCTATTTCACGGGCTGCGTTGGAGAACTGCAGAGAGGGGTGAGAGTATAACATGTGGTTGTTGTAGTTTTTATCAATACACATAACCATTATAGTATTATATGAAGTGCACTGTTCGGGCTTTTTTAAATGATTAAAAGAGTTAACAGATCATAAACAACTTCGATTCTGTTGAATGTGTTTGTTTTTGTATATTAAGTGTTACATATATATTATGTTGCAGATTATACTTAGGTGTTGTACCGAAAATAAGGACTTTCGCAATTAATTATTTAATAGTGAATGGCTATTTGAGTGACAAATCCCAATCAGGTCGCAATTCGCAGGAATGATATGCGAGTGGCTTTTGTGAACAAATATTTAATAACGTATTTTATATATTATACAGTTTCATAATCGCATTTCGCACGTAAATATTGCATAAGTCTCATGGCTATGCAG
Organism: Coelogynopora nodosa; assembly: GCA_034780555.1. Classification (NCBI taxonomy): domain Eukaryota; kingdom Metazoa; phylum Platyhelminthes; order Proseriata; family Coelogynoporidae; genus Coelogynopora; species Coelogynopora nodosa. The sequence continues at coordinate 17,523 of JAUZND010007376.1, read as the reverse complement.
ACACTAACAATCGTCATTTGTCGTTGTGATATATATTTATGTATGTAAATGATCTCTGTTTATTATTTACATCTATGTTCTCACATGTGTAGTGTTATTTTAAACGAATCACTCACCTATGTATCATATTTTTGGATAAAATAGCTGGTTCACGATAGCGTGTTTGACAATACATATATAATGTTAGTATATTTGTTAAGAATAGTTCAATGTCTCCACAAATCGACATACTTTGTTTCACATTTTTATTATAAAACTGGTTGCACCATACTTTATAATATCAAACGCTTATTCAACTTTAAATGTTACTAAACATTAAATTTATAGTTATATTTAACTCCCGCTTGTAATAACACTCCATGCAATACAAAAATGTTCAAGCAGGTTTTTACCAAATACATTTTCAATCTGTCTTGTCCATACATTAAACAAACTGACATATTTAAATTCGAGTTCCAAATACAGCATTAATAATATTCATTCAAAAAAGCGGAATTATTTGAAAATGAAAATTAGTTTAAAATGTATACTAAAAAGCTAGCCAAATAGGAGAAAAATAGTTACGTAAAAATGTTGAATAACATTTGCTTGGCTTCAAATTTCATAACTTTATTGATTGTGTAGATTTTAATATAAATAATTATTATTACTAAATTAATTAATTAATTAATAAATTTAATCTAATTTAAATATATTTTAACAATTGATCTCATTAGTTCATTATGTATTGTTTGCTTTATATCCTCGTTCTTATTGTTCCCATATATCCTCATCATTATTATTCCCATATCCTCGTTCTTAGAAATATATATCAGCTTATTTCTAGAAAAACATTTGATTCTAAAATAATTAAAAATTATTAAATTATACGCTGTGCATATTTTTTAATATCAGTCTACACCTTTCGTTTTTTATATTACAGGAGACACAACATTATGTAGATGTGATGACGTCAGGTGTATACTTATGATTACGCACCAGCATAATATTGTTTAAATGCTAAAATAAGTGTAGTCTTTATGGATTTCCTGACAATATGATCAATTTTTTATAATAAATTTAATTGTAGTATGTATACCTTGACGATATTTGTTCTTGTAGCGATTCGATTTGTCAGGGAACATTTTCTCCTGGAACTACGCACGCGCCAGTGTCGTCGAGTTCCTCTATCCCCTTATTGAGGACCCGAAGGTGGTCACAATTCTTGCCACTCGAGCTCCGGTGCAACCCTGGAGTATGTTCCGGTAATTGAGATATAATAATCAATGTTTTTTACCAATTGTTGTCATGTAACATTGTACTAATATGTAATCATTTGAGTCATCGATTGTATTGCTTTTGTGACAACATTTTTAATATCATGTTATAACGTACAATGAGTTTCAAAAGGCAACATTCAGAGGGAAATTAGTATAATTTTAAATAAATAATTTATCAGTACATTCATGTTGATTTCAAAGTTTGATTGACTGAAAATTAAACTTTATATTCTGGTGAGTTCCACATGAGAAAAACTATTATATGAATCCCTTCTAACTTGTGTCAAATAACAAATAAAAAAAAGAAAGCTAACAAATAAAAAAATAATTTTCCATCAGATTATTGACATGCAATATGGCATATATAGGTAAAAAAGGTGCGTTTTTCCACAAAAATTAATATAATAATATTACAAAATTTAACAGCAGTCCAGTTCCATTAAAATCAAACTGCGTTGCCAGGTGACGAGATGGTACTCTGTTTTATAGACAATCGGTAACGCCGTGAATGTTCAGTGAACATAATCATGAAAAAAAATTGTTTGAACAAAAGCATTTTAATATACAAATTAAAATCATGTGTGCTTTTGAATGCAATATCGATATATCAAGAAATTAGATGTGTGCCTAATTATAGGCCTAATATAGCCCAAATGGACAACATAAAATAACAAAATAGTTCATTTTTGAGATAACGGAATTTGTTAAGCGCAGCTTGGGTGACTCCTTAAGGCAATACAGATGCCAGTCGTGCGAAGTGCACGCAATTGCGTACATCACTTGTTAGAAAGCTACGCCTAAATTTGATGTGTGCCAGACTTTGTTATGCCTATGTATTTTCTGGTAAAGTATAAAAAATGGAAAACTACTTGTAACGTTTAATTGTATTATCTATATTATAAAAAATAATGTTCGATAACAATATGTATTTTATTATAGATAATTTATTACTATGTATCTAATTGTAGATACGTTGGTATAGTATTGTCTAATTTTTGTTTGTTACCTGAATTTTCACTGGACCGTTCTAATGTAATTGAGTATCGTATGATGTAATCTTACTAATACTTTTACTAAAATAGTAAATATATTAGCACCTTTTTTAACTACTTATGCCATGTTTCATGTCAATAATCTGACGGAAAATGTAACAATAATAAATTAACGTTATCCAATCGTCACTCAGTATATGGACTAAATAAAAGTGTCTCTAACAGAATGTCAACTACTTGCATATTTTACAAATTATTAAATATTAAAAAAAGTTTGATATTAATAATACAAAGAACAAAAGTTAATTAGATGTTCTTTCAAAATTTTATTTGTAGGTACTTATGTCGATAACAATGGATCCAATAAAATGGATTTCGATTCAACAATATTTAAACTAACTTATACCTACTACATAACTTATACCACATACCTACATTCGTCAAAAATATGGTGAACACTTTTTGGTACGGTACAAGTTGTACCTTTGCATATTCTGTGTTGAGTATCTATAATACCTTTATTCTAATTTCATCCATTTTATGTAATTCAGCTGTGCTTATTCTGTAAGATAACCTTCCCGTAGATTCCTTACGGGATATACCGCACATATGGTCTCGCACTTAAGCTCTTCCACTTGGTTCGGTGGACTGCAGTCTTTAGTATAAAACTTTAAATATTAGAATATAATGTTATAAATTTATTAAATTGTTATTATAATAAGTTGCTAACTTTTAGTAACTTTGAAACAGGTATTCAAAGTTAATAATTTATTATAAACAGTTAATAACTTGTACCAACTTTTTAACTGTGAACAAAATTACTAAATATTTATTAATAAGTTATTAACTTTTAGTAACTGTTTCATGATTATCCAAATAATTAGTAACTTTTTATAACTTTCCATTTGCCGGAGTAGAGAGAACACACATACCTTACCCAAAGTTAAATAGTTAGCTTTAGAATTAAATATATATATATATATATATATATATATTATCTTAAAAGATATATGATTTAAAATATAAAAATGTTTTATTTCATTAAATTAGCTTTTGTCACAATTTACCCCTTATTCGCTCTATTACAGTCCACTGGAACCGACAATCTGGGGCATGACAATTGCCGCAATGCTGGTCGTCGGCTTCTTCTCTTTCATCTTTGCCTTCTACAGTCCACTGTCCGCCTGGAATCTGGACCTCCCCTTCAGGATCGATGATGAAGTGCGATATAGCAGTCACTTGTGGAATGCAGCCGGGGTTTGGCTGCAACAGGGTATGTTGCATAGTACTCTTTCAGTTGCTTAGTAACTTTTTTAATAAATCCAAATAAACATCAATTGATTTAATGCAATTTTTATAATATATTTTTAATATAGAAATAATTAAGAAATTGTATTATAAAAAAAAATTAAATATATATCATCACCCTTAATATCTATATCTATATATATGAAATAACTTATAGAAATTGCAATGTCTTAAATATAATAAATGTTAATTTATTATAATTGAATTTTTATTTTATATTGAACTAGTGATTTGCACAACGATTATACTTTAATTTTTGGATAAATTATTTATTAGTACGAATTACATGAATTTTAATATTATTTTTCGATAAATTATTAAAAAATATCAATTATATTAATAAAATATTCTCGATACTACTAATTCAGTAATATCGAAATTTAACATGAATTATAAAATGGCCTCGGTGGGTTGAAAATTCATACACATCAAATTTGACGCCTCGGTAAGACGATCATGTGGAACATTTTGGTGTCTCGATACGAGGTCGTTTTACATGTCGATTATTTAATTGATGAAAATATTTTTGTTTAAATTAACTGCGTTTTTTTAATAACATTTAAGTATTAGTTTAATTATTTTTTATATTTTCTAAAATATTATTATAGTTTAGCTTGCCTCGCTAAGTGGTCTAATGCAAGCAGCCTCGGCAGGTAGTCAATTCACGTATACCTAGGTGTAGGTACAATACGATTAATGTCCCACCAAGTCTTGTCTGAAGAATAACGTGTATAATTATATATTAATATGAGTATAAACTGAATTCGCAATCAAATATTGACTGTATTTTTTTTCAGTATATATTGTTATTTTCTTTTTTAAATATATTAAAATAAGCATATTATCAATATTGTTTAATTATCTTTGTTAATTGTTTTTCCATTTTGTTCTTTCCCAACAAGGACAAGACTTTTATCCCTACGCGATGTCTTCGAGAACTGTAGTGGCGATGTGGTGGTTCTTCTCCATCATTATATTCTCCAGTTACACAGGTCAGCATAGTTTATTCGTTATTGCTTCGTTAGCATCCAGTTTTCACATGACTATATATTTAACGTTTTCTATATGATCAGAAGTATTTAGTTGTTTAATATTGAACTTTATAAAAACGTATTTTGATAGTAACCACACTTTATTTGTGGATTTGATTAAATAGACTTTAAAAACTATTTTTAACTTTTTGGTAAATGTGTCCATGTGTTTATTTAAATAGTTTAATAGGCAAAAATAATAATAATAAATAAATCATACTCATTTTTGTAATATAATCTAATATCGCCACCTATTTGACAATGCCTAGTATGCACTATAATGTGTTTTAATGTGTAAAGTGTTTTATTTTTTATTGTATTTTAAAAATGCCAAACCCACTGACCTGGTGTTCCCTGACTTTTCCTAATATTATGTTTCGCAACTTTTGAAACCATTTTTGAAATTTTATTCAGATGTTACCAGATTTTATAAGGATATTTCTAATGCATGGTTACCCAAATTTCAGAACAGCAAAAACATACTTTGATAATTTTAAAGATTAATTTAATTAATTTATAGATTAATTGATATCGAGATTAATTGAAGATATGAATTGGAATAGATATAAAAATACGAATAAATTTATTCATAGGTATACATATCAGAAATAACTAATAACAAATAATTCCCGCTGTCTTTTTTTATAATTGCGATGAATTATCACTTTTACTCTTCCAAGTATGTGTTCGTATTTAGTGTACATCCGCGCTTGTCTGTCAACAAATCGTGATAACTATCTTACTATTAGTATGCATAGACATTAAATATAACCTATGTTACTTACATACTAAGTTTAAAGACGATAGTTAAACTGTGGAATGAAATATAGGGCGTGGGCCGATTCGGCCCCCTAGGTTTTTGAGTGCGTCTTTTAGCCCGGGTATGATAGGGTTAAACAAACGTTGATAATATCTCAACGAAACTTTTATATTGAATGTGTTTTCTTCACGTGTTTGTATATATTAGTAGTTTGTTGAATAATGAATAGATTTATAAATAAATGTATACGTATTGAATAATCATTCATTTATTGATGATAATTAATAAAGGTTTTTTACCAATTCACGCGTAATCTCCTTATTATTCGAAATTATTTGTTTTTTTATTATGTTTATCATGTGTTGCGGCGGACTAAAAGGTTAAACATTAAAATCTTTTACATTTCTAGACCTTTAACATTTTACTCTTAAATAAATAAAAATGTCAACATTTCAATTTGTTCAATTTGTTATTTTGTTTTACTTATCTAAACTTCCCTATCAATAGAAAGGCGTCTGGTATTTACCTGGCAATTCATCATAATTGATCTATACCTTTTAAAATATCAGTATTTCCCTTACAAAAGTAGGACAAACAACGGAATTTGAAAACCGGAAGTCGGCTTAACTTGTGTATGTTTTCTATTTGTTAATTTTAGCCGATTTGGCGTCATATTTGACAATTAACAACGAGGGCTCCAGAATCAAATCACTGGAAGAGTTGGCTCGACAAAACAAAATTATACCCTACGTAGTACCCGGTTCTTCACAGGACGAGTCTTTAAGAGTATGATAACACATTGTATTTTTTGTATTATATTCTACAACTCTACCATACTCGACACTTTTACGTAATCTTATTGTGTTATTTTTAATATATCTGGTTGAATACTTTTCAACCAGATATATTATCTAATTGATACTCTAAATTCAAATGAATCGATTAAAAATGTTAAATCGATTTTACAACCCTTGCTAACATTCAGCATATACAATATATATATATATATATGTTTGAAAATTATTCGTAGTAAACATATTTAGTATACTATACGGTATTTCAAAATATAAATGTGAAATGTACCTTGTGTGAAACATGTTGTATATATATTGTATATCATCATATGTATGTATATATACATATGTATGTTTAGGGGCAGAGGGAAAAAGGGGCAGAGGGAAAAATGGGGAGGTGTAAAAAGAGATAAGCAGGTAAACGTTTATCCCTCCCTAAATCAAAATAATTATTGACTATTGATAATAACCTCCTTCAATTTTGTAATTAATAACGTGCTGTACATGTGACATAGCAAAATATTGCTGTCCCAAATCAATACCTTGTTCGATCAATAATCATGAAAATACATAATTGGTTTTGAATTGGTCGCTCAGTTTATAATTAGAACAATATTAGATTTGCCACATTTTGATAATTGCAATTTTTATAAATATTCAATATAGGTAACTCCTGGAGAAGCGTTTCAATTGCTTTATGAGAAACGAAGATATCTTGGAGCCCTATCAATGTGCACTCAAGAGGTGGGCAATAGTAGGGCCTAACTATATACTATATTTTTATTTATATATATATATACGAAATTTCCTACGAACAATACTTGGTTTAAACCAAGCCATTTTAATTATTATATTATCACTATTATTAATAATTAATAATTGTAGCTCCAGTCCAGTCATAAACAAGTACTTTAAAAATCGAATTGACAATTTTGGATAATTCTCTAACCAATTCATAATTATGTTATATTTTATTAAAGAATGACATATTTTTATTCAATCAAATCATTGTCAAATCCTCACCAATTTTGTTATTAATTTCAGTTTTCAAAATGAAAAATAAATGTTAGTAAACACAAAAAGAAATAAAGAACGTGTTTTAAATAATAATGCATACAAAACCTTTCTTACATTTACATGCATGTATACATGTATGCAGGTACTTATTGGGAATCATACTATGTCGTATTCATATTTCGATATAATTGGTTTATTCTTTTATTTAGACAGAATTATCTTGCAATATAATTTATAATAATTTACTATTTTTGAAGCATAAATGACTGAGATGTATCCTAAATTGCTTCTGTACCCCCCTCAATATTTAATGATGCACGTACAGGGGGCACTGTTAAAATGAGATGTCATGTTATAAAATATTCTGACTATAACACTTCCTACAGGAAAGTAGCTATGGAATTATATAGTTAGTTGCCATGACAAAGTATTACAAAACCAATCAGAAAAATAATGCCATAATTTATTGTCTATTGTAATTTTCAATATTTTTTTGTTGACGTTTTGTCTATAAAAACAATTATAATTTATATAAATATAATATAACCGAATACACTAACATTTTCATTTATATATAGCCAGTTATGTGTATACATTAGGCAATACTCGAATACATATATATATATATATATATATATATAGTCAATTAAACTGCGTAATATTGAGCATGCGTGTTCCAAGGATATCATATTTAGATAGATAGTTATTTAGGGATTGCTAACTTCCGATGAATGCAATAAAGATAAAATAACATAAAACAAATGTTAATAAGAAAATAATGTATATATCAATATGTAAAAAATATGTAAAATATGCATGCTATACGCAGACATACTGGACAATTTTAGTATCGTTATATATATATATGTAAACAATGAATACAATTATAACAAATATACATTTATAAATGTACATATATAATGTTTATGTATATATTTTATTTTACTAGTTATACTTACTATGGATAAATAATTATTTAATAAAATCGAATTTCATCACGTACATATAATATATATATATCCACAAAAAATGTCAAAATTAAATAATCAATTCATCTATAATTTGTTTTGAAAAAATATTTGAAAAATTCAGTTTTCATTGTCAGAATTTGTACCAATAAAACAGTTTTTTTAAGAAAAATATTTTTTTTTGAAAATGACATTTTAATAAAATTCATATTTAAGAAAAATAACATAAAAATAACATAATAAAAAAGTCTTTTTGATATATATTTTTGTAAAAATTACAATTAAGGAATAACAACACAGCTAATGGAAATCCATTTTTTAAGGGATCATAATTTTGGAACAAAAATACAGTGTTTATTAAATGCGATTTTAGGAAAACACAGTTCTTAGATGAAGGTACAGTTATCAAAATATTAATTTACACATAAAAAGCGCATGTAAAAATATATAATTCAAGGCAAACGCTTTTTATATTTGAAAACTCCTTTTTTGAAAAGCGTATTTTAAGGGGCAATAGTATATAACTTTTATGCGCGTCGTTTTTATTAGGTTAAAGTATTACATAAATATTGAATGAAACCAACATTTATTGACATCAACATATAAATTTATCTAATTTTTTCATATATCAAAATTACAAAAATTACACTTGTTATCAGAAATATATGTTCAAACATACCGTTTTTTGTAATTAGACAAAAAAAATATCGATTTTGTGTAGGACTAAATTTAATGTAACTAATTATATATGTCCTGGTAATTATAAAAATGTTAAAATGTGATGGCACCCATACAAAAAGTTGCTTATATCCGGTCATTATTGTTCCAGACATAAATATAGTTTTGGAAGCAATATTTAGGAGCTTTAAGGTATATTTTAGGAGCTTTTAGGCCTTTTAGCTTTTTCACATCATTTATGTAGCGGTGTAAATGTTTCCATCGCAGTGTATTTGTTTAACATTACATAAGAATATCAGGAAATTTGTGAAAAGAAGTGTGAGGTTAATGAAAAGGGATTTATGCGATTAATTAAATTTTACCCTGATAATTAACTGGAGATTTGCAGGTAGCACCCATGGTTATGTTATATATGCAATGCTTCAAACCGTACTATTTTTAGAGATATACAGGAACAATATTCAAAGTAGTTCATTTAATTTGTTTTCAGTATTTTTTATTCACATTATAAATGTCTCCAATACTGACAATTAAGGTTTTGGAAATTCAATTGAATATGCATGTTGAAGTAGCTTTCCTCTGACATTTAGAGTTTAACTTCTTTTAAACGTTATTATGTATAATTAAGTAGGAAATGAAATATGAAAATAGTACAGAATTTAGGTAAGTAATTTCCCTCTAGATTTAAGTTCAGTGTTATTGCGACATTAACACATTTGAATGCAGTATAACCATTATTGAATGGATAATATGTCATGTATACATCATGTAAGTATTTTGAGAAGTATACTTATGAATAACTTAAATGATATAATTCCTACTATAAGAAGATGATGAAGTCTTTATTTACATCTAATTTAACGTATACTATAGTTTATAAATTTGTTTGCATTATGTATGTGTAACATTTGTAATGACTACTACAAAAACAATAAAACTTATGGATTGTTAATCTGGCTGAGAGTCTTTCTTCAAGAGTCAAAGTTGGCTTTGCTTTTCCCGCAGGCGATCGCCAATAAGTCTTACGCAATGGCGTGTATTGAGACTCAGTCGGTTGCGTCATACGTGATGCACACGAGTTGCGAAAAAGTCTACCGATTGCCTGAAAATATATTCACCACTCAATTGGGACTAATGGCGCCCCGGAATACCCCTTACGCTGATCTAATTAACTTCCAGTGAGAACACAATATTATTATTACGTGTGTATCCAGTTTATGATAGTATTTCATTTTTTCTAATCTTTATTATATTATGACAAATTATACTCTGATATAAATTTACATATTATATACTACTTTAATTAATTAGAGTAATATATATATTATAAAAATATATTTATATAATTTTAAATTAAAATATATTTATATAATTTTAAATTAAAATATATTTATATAATTTTGAACTAAAATATATTTATATAATTTTGAATTAAAATATATTTATATAATTTTGAACTAAAATATATTTATATAATTTTGAATTAAAATATATCCACAACAAAACGTAATGTTTAAAACAGCAATATACACATCATGTATACGCAATATATACATGACCCATATGACCTTTCCATTTTTCACATCAGCATTCAAAAACTGGTGGAGTCCGGCATGTTCGATAAACTCTACCTGAAGTATGTTATCGGTGACGCGAGCACACGGCCGGATTGCCCGATGGACGACGCTAGCGAGGGGATCAAGGCCGGCGATATTGTCGGCACTGTCATTGTCATGATGACTCTTTATTTGGGCGGATTGATTGTTTTGGTAGTCGAACTTGTCTGGTCCCGCGGTCTCAACAAATCTTCTCTGAGCTGTCCTGTACTTTAACTACTGCAACTTCGAATAACTTGCTCGGCGGGGTTATACACCATGACAAACTGCATTTTCGAAATAGATGTCTTAATAACACTTTATATTTTTAATCATATTATTATACAATATTATATAGTGAGATTTAATAAAATATTGAGCCATATTAAATTACTTACTGCAAACAACTTCAATCGAAATAAGTAATGAAACAAATAAAATTGTTTAAAAATGTAACCTTAAGTGAAACATTTCCTCGCCTGAGTGGAGATCTGTACACTAGAAATAAATACATCTAAACGTTGGAAAGGATAGTCTGATATTTTTTTATATTTTAATATTTTTTATCGGCCATATATTATAGTATTTTACAGGATAAATATATATATATTACAATTATAATTATAGATGGATAAAGTATAAAAATAAGCTCATAATTAAAGTGAAAATGTACAATGCATTCGGTGCCAGGGCAGGCAAGACCAAACAAATAGTTGGTTTAAATTGCATCAATAGCACTACATTTATTGTAATAAAAGTATAATTATGATAACGATATATTGCATTTTCAATTCGTTTCGATTAGTCCATTATCAATTATAATAATTATAGTCTAACAATTATAATTTTGAACCAGTACTAAGATTAATGTAATTACGTTTTAAATTTAATGACGTAGTTTAGGTATATACTTGTATTATAATTAATACCACTTTCACCACTTTCAATTGTTCACCTGTTAATTCAGAATTGAATGAAAGATGATTACTTTATTACTTCATACTCTGAATGTTAATTGATTAATATTATAAAATTAACCTTATTATTGTAGTTATTAAATATATATTTAACAACGTGATATATATATATATATATAAAATATCATGAACCATTTTATCAATATTTTTTTAATCAAACAATTAATAAACAATCAATTTTTTTTAAGAATTTGCAAATCAAAATGTTATTTTTCTTAAATTATGCTTTCTGATAATGCTATCGTTAAATTACAAGTGAAATATATATACAAATAAAGTTTTACTATTTATTATTTATCCACATTTTATTATTTAGATTTAGTATATATACATATATCTGTATTTTATCATTATTATTTATACTACATAATATCCATGAAAAAAATATATATTTATGATTTATTTCCTATATATATATATACATATATTTATAAATTATAAATAATATATATAAACCAATCCTATTACTGTATGTGGCTGTCAAATCGGTTCGAAGCAAATCGTTATAAAAATGTCGAGTAGGGTTGAACAATATAAATGATCATTATAGTAGAGAAACAATGAGATTATACACAATATAGTTTTGAGTTGAAAATGTAATATTAAATATGACTAAAATTAATGTATAAGAGTAGTATAGACCACTGGTAAACCCCTTATGTAAAAAGCTTCATAATATAAACAAATGCATATATAACACAACTATAGTGAATATAATTACACGTTTCTCTCTTTAAACAGTTGATAATAATATTTTGATTTGAAACAGGTTGTTCAATTTATTATCATTCATTATACATAACATGAACAGTAAAATAAAAAGTGTTATTTGTGTCATTTATGTAAGCATAAAAAATATGATAAAAATTACGTAATGTGTACTTTGTATCCGATCAAGTTATGGAATTTTCTACATGAAAAGTATATGTGGCCAACTATATATATATATACTTAACAATTATTTCATTATTCACAAAACATTAACACAAATACAAACAAATAAAAATAAAAAAGTAACAATTACAGCTAACAAAACTCGAAGAATAGTTTTACTAAATCACGTTATACTCAAGTGTCAATTAGTTTACCAAACAAAGACTACAACATCGCAAATAATAATCCTTAAGCAAGATTGCATACAGAAAATAATTATACATGTATGTGCCAGTTGGCACAACCAAAGATATAAGACAACCATTATAAAATATGAAATAATAAATAACACATCTTTAGTCACAACAGTTAAAACATGATTAGCCGGCCATATAGTTAAAATATACTTAGGATATTTAACTTGTGTTGTTGTTTCACCATAATAAGGCGCTTGCTGTTTTTTCTAAGTTTTCTGCATTAACTCTGAATAGGTATATCGTTGTCATGGAAAAATCATGACAGTCAATATGAAAAGAAAGTAAAAGTGAAAATGGAGTATCCACCTGTAAATTGAAGCAGTAAATATATAAACAAACAATCTTAGTCAAACGTTTCGAACCACATGAAGACATTTTGGTATACTTTCATACGATGCTCTGACGTATGTATTGTGTAGTTCAATGTTTATGTTAATTACTATAGCCCACACAAAAATAATACTATACAATATTTCATATGTGTATGTATAGTGACATTTTATAATTTTCTTTATAACATAATATACTATATGTTTATTGTAGATAATTCACAAATATTTCATTTAAAAAAACAGAAACTAAACAATTTAGGATTTTTATGCAATTTAATTAAAGTATTAAAACATATAATTTAATATTTAATAAAAAAATAAATATATATATTAATCAATTGAAATTAATTATGTAATTATTATGTCTTATTATGTCTTACAATTATTATTATTAATTATCTAATTGATTAACCAAACTCAATTAAACTCGATCAAATAATGTAATAATATAAAATTTCGCTATTTAGATAATATTCATCCTTCACAATAACTATTTTTATATTAAGTTATAATTACTAATTTCATATCTAATTATACTTAATTGTAATAAATATTTGCTTTATTTCAATCACTTAAACTTTATAAGTGTACCATTACAATATACCATCCAACCAGAAATGCCGAATCAGCTAAATAAATATATAAGCAATAAAAATGAATGCATTATTAAACAAGCTATGAATAAACTTTCTAAAGAAACACAATAGAATTAATATTGCAAAAAAAGCCAGCTTGATAACAATATATTCATTTTTCCCCTATTTTCTCTGGACAGTATAATACCAACAAAACCAAATAGAGAATATTCGTTTAATGAAATATTATCGTAACGTAATTCACATGCTATAATGTGACAATTAAACTTAGTTTACTTTTCAAAATAATTTTGTTAAAATATATTTCATGTAATTTTTAATTCAATTATGATTTAGTCATTAATTATTAAAAATTATGTATAATAATTTGTTATATATATATATAAATTCAACAATGGTTAAATATGATTAATATTGTTCATATTACATTAATACAACAGTTATTATTATATAGTTGATTTATGATATGGTCGAATATAGTTCAACATTTGTTTATACCTCACTTAATAAAAATGACAAACACCCGATGATTTTGAAAATAGACAGCCATATTGTTCAAGATTATTTATCAATATTTGATAAAGTTCATTCAGAAACACTAATGAATGCAGAAATCTGACTCAATTGAGAACTCAATGAGTACTCAATAGTTTTTTTAATCAAACATGTTTTACTAGTTTATACAATAAAATATGATCGAAAAAGTACATATAATAATTGTGAAATATATGAAAGTTATCATTTATTTTTATTCATTAAACTCATTACAACATTTTTGTTAATGTCGTGGATTTCTATTTAGCTTACGAATCACTTAATATAAACATATATATATATATACATATATATATATATATATATATATATATTTACGTAAAACATTTTGTATAATGTTCTACCCCAACAAACAATGATATGAACAATAAACAAACATAAGTTAGACATACAGCCTCACTGTAGCAGCTGTTATACTCAGAGGCATTGACAAACATAAACGGTTTCTATGTTTCCATTCTTGTCATTCAGTCGGTAAGCTTCAGGAAACATCAGCTCAAATGATTCAAACATTCAGCTCAAATGATGCTCTATTCTGTTCTCATCGTCAACATTATTCGTATCGTGGTGATCGTCTTGAAAGATTGTGATTGGCTTGCCGCTGGTATCCCAGAACCATCCTCCTTTGGGCTCAATAGCGCCTTCAATCTGAACGCCGCCCATCCAGATGGCGTAACAAGCTGCATATCCACAATCCCAAAAATGAGCCATGTTCCTTAGCTCATCTGTAGAACAAAGATAAATAATGTGTAATAATGTAAATATAAAAATAAAAATTGCGTTTTAATATATCAACAGATTTCAGAGCATACAATACATTAAAAAAAAACTAGCACAACATTTGACAATTTTATTTTTAATCGATTTAGTTATATATCACATGTGGACAAAACAAATCAATTTAAAAAATTACATTTGTAATGGATCTATTAAAATAGTAAAATAGATTTCTTAACATTGGAGTATGCCATAACGACCGTCAAACTCCTTCTTAGATTTCGTAATATATTATAATGATAATGTTTCAAGTATATATATGTCCGTATATATATAAAAAAATATGTATATCCAATAAATAATATTGGAATTGCAATGGACACCATTATATTATATTTTAATACACTTATATGTCGTACAGCAAAAAATACATATTGAATATAAATTGTCGGAAAAATCTACCTCAATTATTTTTAAATAAACATTAATTTTTTTTACATGAACACTAAATACCACCTCAAATTTTGAAATAAAACATGTATATAAACAATCCACGGTTACTTTATGTGTCGCATGAACGATTTGTTACTACTAGAATGTAATTATATATATATATATATATGTTGTATATTTACTAATCGAATGGGCCTACAAAAATATAGGATGCGACCCAAACTGTCGTAAGCTATTTGATTGGGCACCACGAAAAGCAGGGCCCAATTCGATACTTTTTGAGGCCCAATCGACTAATATATATATATATATATATAACTGGAGCGCATTAGACATTTTGGGTCACGTTCGATATTTATGTTGGGGCCCATTCGATATGTAGATTAATCAGTTGAACGTTTTGATACGGCAAAATAATTTTTGTTATTGCATATTGATGATTAATTATATTAATAAACTTAAACTTGCAAAAAATCAAACTCTCTCTGACAAATAATGTTCATGAATGATACGCACTTATGTGACATTTCCCTCAGATAACCAGAAAACCAAAATACCTGATTCTTTGAATTTATGTCCAATAACTTTCAGCTGATTTGGATCTGCAATTTCAGCAAGTTTTGTTCCTTCCCGCCTGCACTGGTTTCTCGCTACTCTCCAAGTATTGGCGACCCTGGAGAATCTGTAGCGTACCCGGTCGATTGTATCCGTGTAGTCGCATGTTGCTGCCTTAAACGTCTGACAGCCAGCCCTGGTCAAGCCACTGTCAGGCTGTTTCGGTTCGAAAACATATATTCGGCATAGAGTATAATTCTTGTAGTCGTCGAGTAAGAACATGCAACAATTTCTAAGGCTGCATTCGAGAGTGCATTGGACATTACTTGAGCCGTGCGTTTCAATTTTCGTTAAATGATTTCTTTCTGGTTGGTAGGCGGTGCACCGGTTGAACATATTCGCATCACTATATATGTGTTGAGTCATCGCGTGTCCAAGTAAAACAATGATGATGTTTATTAATATTACAATATTGCAAAATAAAAGGCTTCATGTGTAGAGAAAAAAATATATGATTTGACTTATGTAATAATGTTTAATATCCAGGTTAATATAATAATCGTTTTTTTAATTTTTTCAAACTATAGGTAGGGACAACTATTCGGAAGTGAATTTGCAATAGAGCAAAAGCTTTATCTTCGTTTAAGAAATAGTATTTTATTTGTCAATGGTGTTCACATTTATTTGTTTTTTGTTTCTAATTTCCTATATGTTCCGCTCGAATTTTCTTCGTTTTATCGTACAGAACAACATAATATTGCAATACATTATTTAAACAAACAAACTCACAAAGAATCAACCAGTGCAACTTGATGCAATAAACTCCGATTATGTTGTTTTGATTGCAATGTAAGAATTTTACTATTATAGTAATGTTTGTATCACTATATAATATATTTAGCTTATTTAATTAAATACACTTACATAAATGTACCAATTGAAACTATTGTAAATCTACCAATACAATATAAAAAACATACATTTTAAATATATGATGATATCATTTTTTATTTATTATATCAATTAAATTTGCTTTTTCAGTCCATTTGTTGATTTTTAAAATGTTTCGTCAAACGTAATTATAATTTAAACATACATATAATGTATACATTCCTCGTATAATGCTATAATTTTCAAAAATAACAACTTACATTGTGATGTTAATATATATTATTAATGTCGTTTCACACGAAAACACTAGCAAAGTATACAATCGTTTGTTCTGTGTTTTTAATATGTAAATAGTTTATCATTATTAAAAAATCGTTATGCCATATATATTTTAAACTAAATCACGGATGTTACTAAATCACGAAACAGATCATGCCTACAAACATTAACTTGGGTTTCGTGAATGATATGACTCATGCAGAGCTTTGTTTCACAATTTGTCAAATAAAATGATTAATCAGATAATATAAATTAATCATTCCGTACAATTCTAATTATAGGCAGATTACATATACTTACATCTATTTTCATCAACAATGCTTTCGATATTGATGTGCTGTATGTCTTAATCATAGTGAAACAATACGTCTAGAAGAAAACCAAATGTCTTTCTGTTTTGTCTAAATTATCTCAATTTTATATTGCACTAGCATGAACACTATTCACTTTTGCTACAAAGAAACGATATAAAATGTTAACCAGACATGTGTGGTGTGATCAAAACTTAGGTATTCATGACTTTACTAAACACTCCAAATAATTTAGTGTGAATACAAATATTGAGGTATTCACCTAGTCTTGAGTGGTCACCCAAAGTTAAGGAATTATAAAAATTATAGGGAGACTAACAAAACC
>JAUZND010007375.1:0-10372 GCA_034780555.1 Coelogynopora nodosa | reverse complement strand
TTATGAAGCAAATTAAAGAAATACCTTATATATACTGGGCAATGGGATGATGAAATAAATTGAAATATTTCATCATATTTGTAAAATATTTCATCATATTTGTGAAATATTTCATCATATTTATTAAATAAAAAATACAATATTATTATATTACTTAAAGTAATAAATATATTGTAAACTATTAATTTATTTAAGCATCCTTTATTATTTTAATTACAAATTACTCAAATTTCAATTTAAAAAATTGGTGCTGCAATAATTTTTACCACCATTGTAGCTGTTCAGACTTTTGGGAATGTATCCGTATGCCATGAATATAGTACAAATCTTTATATTAAATATAAATAAACCCAACCATAATGAAAAACATTTTATTTTAAACATTCAACACTTGGCTTTGGAAACCAGGGACACTATAAGGGTTACAATGGTATACTATGAGCATTGATTTATTATATTGAATGTAATCAGGAGATAATTTGGCTAAAAACGTCGATAAAATAATTTTTATTTTTTCATGATTTTATAACATTCAAATTAACATGAAAAACACGGAACATTTAACACCAAAGGAAAAATACTTTTTTTTAATCATGACCTTCAAATCTTTACGCTCTTCAAATTAGTATCCATTTCAGACGAGGAATGTATTACAAAAGCGTTACCATAGTGCAGTAAAGGAACTCAACTTTTATTTAACATATGTTTATTAATAAATTTTATTTCAATTAATCTTTATATTGTTGAATATAAATTTTATAATACCAAGTATGCACAATTTTAATATTGATACTAATCTCTGCGATTCAACTTATGAGTAGCGTAATTACTACGTATATTATACAACATTTTCCCCAGATTCAATTGAAGAACGGAACATCGTAGAGTCAATTTTGGTGTCAAAATGTAGCTCTCGTCAAAATAAAAATTAATCTTTTTGTGTTTGTTGAAATTTGACCTACTTCCGGAGATATGACCTATTTTAGTATTTCATCCCCAGATTCACTTGAAGAACGGAACATCTTACAGAGTCAAATTTGGTGTCAAAATATAGGTCTCGTCAAAATAAAATAATTGTTTTGTTAGTTAATATTTGACCCACTTCCGGAGATATGACCTATTGTAGTGTTTAATCCCCAGGTTCATCCTCAGATTCACTTGAAGAACGGAACATCATACAGAATCAAGCTTCTTTTTGTTTCTGCATAATATGGTTGATTATTATCGACTAAAAATGGTTAATTCAAAAAAATTATCAAAATTATCATCACCGTCTCAGTTCAAAATTTTATATTTGATACTTGAGTATTAATTGTTGACTGTATGTAACTGTGTGAATTTAGCGAGATCAAAAGTTTAAACGTGCTGCAGTCATTTGGGTCCATTTTTTCGTTTGCGGGAGGTGGGTGACTAGTGCGACTAAACTAAATTTGTAATTTTTTTAATTTCGTATTTATGTAATTTTGAAAAACCTATTAAACTTTGCCTACATAGCTATTCAATTCCATTTTTATATTATAAATTCTTCATTGACATCAAAATTTACTTAAAAATTATACATCTTGCTTCCATGATGTGTAAAAAGAATATGAAAGTACATTAATATAATTTATTTTTCTTTGAAAATATTATCGGTAAAGTTACAAATATTTTTTCGTATTTTATGGTATAAATTATTTAAATTTTGTTTTTTAGTTTCTTAACGTGGTCAATCGCAATTTATCTAAATGTTCAATGTTTTTCAGAATGAGAAAACGTATATTTATGAAGCAAATATATGTTTTTACCAAATACCGTTTGTCTTGACTATTAAATTACTGTAGGCCTAATTAATAAAATTTATTGATTCTTAACGTAAAATTGTTAAACAAAATAATATTTTCCTATCTTTTAAGCTAAAATAAACTACAAATGACATTTGGATAGATATGAAATCCGAACAAAGAAACGTAATGGTATTTCATTCATAACTTATGAAATAGATTATATAGCACAACCCACTTTTTTTATCTTGTAGTTAGAAATAGACGCCGACGATCTCCGTCATCAACTCTGCGCACCCTCAACCAGCCAATCAGTTAGTATTCCCAAATTGTCGCCTCAAGTTGTCCGCAAAGTGACCATATCTAGCGATCATCTGCTTACTCTGAAAAACAACAGGCTGGTCAAAAGTCTGGCCGACACTGCCGATTCTCCTGCAGCATCTGGTTCCAGCAGCAAACAACCGCCACCAACAGCAGGCAACCCCACCACTCCTCGGACGATCCCCTCCTCCTGCAATGTGGACTTTGTGCAGGAAGTGGTCGACTATCTGTGCCCTCGAAATTCCGTCCCACATGCGAATGCCAACGACGAAGGTGACCACCATTGGCGTGACTCTACCGGCTTGTGTGATACGGATATTCCGGCACCCACTCGGGGTATGCTGGCAGTGGCTGGAATTCTCATGCGACGACTGAACTGCTTGGGGGGTTGGCCAGATAGGTTGGAGAGTCCGTTCGCTCGTGCAAGAAAGCAGGTCATGGCAGAGAAAAGACGCCAGCTGGCTATTAAAAATCGGCAGGCGTCGATTAGACAGAGTCAATATCAAACTGTTTTCACTCTGCGTTAGATCTAATTTGTATTTAAGAAAAACGATTTGTAACATATTTACGTATTAACACTATTATACTTGTTTTGACTCTCATAAAAGCAATAAAAAAGTAATAATTGTTTTCGATGTAAACCTTCGTTTTGTTTCTGCATATCGTTGATTATTATCGACTAAAAATTGTTTGTTCAATAAAAATTATCATCACTGTTCTCAGTTCAAAATTTTATATTTGATACTTATAAAGTATTAATTGTTAACTGTATGTAGCTGTGTGAATTTAGCGAGATCAATAGTTGAAATGTACTGCAGTAAATTTGGTTAATTTATTTTTTCGGGATGTGGGTGACTAGTGTTACTAAATATTTTTATTTCGTATTTATGTAACTTTTAAGAAACAAATTAAGGTTTGGTTACATTAGGTACATTCAATTCCATTTTAATAACAGAGCTCCAAGGAACACAACGTTGTTTACTACTTCCACAGCCTTTCCATTAATGATCACTTCACCAATTGCGCTCGTCATCATTATCTTAATTTTCGCGACATTCAAATAGAGGCCCGCGCTTTCGCTCGAAAATCTCACTTTGTTTAAGATGTCAACAAGCTCGTTCTCAGTTCCCGTCAGCAGCGTGGTGTCTTCGGCATATCGTAAGTTCAAATGCGTAAGCATTGAACAGAATGGGTGAAAGGATGCAGCCCTGTCTTACGTCTTTGCCTATTTTAATCTTGTCTGTCTGTCCAAACTCTGTCCTTACTGTTGCTTCTTGGTTTTCATACAAATGCTTGAGAAGAACCACAAGGTGTTTTCCCAGTGAATCGAAAATTTTCTAATTTACAATTAAATTACAATACACTTGTGATATCTTGCAAAGAAATTGTAATTTATAACAACCGAATTATAATTAAATTGTAATTTATAACGAGAATACTAACATTACAATTAAATTGTAATTTATAACAAGTGCATTACAATAAATTGTAATTTCTAACTATCGCATTATAATTAAATTGCAATTTATAACAAGCGCATTATAATTAAATTGTAATTTATACGATAGCATTATAATTAAATTTTTAATTAAATAGACTTTTAACAAAATGTATATTCACGTTGTAACGAATTTCTTAGCTGGTCCCTGCCTAATTTTAAAATAACATTAATATGCTTATGGGAGATGCAATTATTAGAAAAAAACTATAATGTATTGAAAATGTAAATATAATATAAAATGGAATTAATGTTTTTTATGAAATACAATATGAAAAAAATAAAATCAATGTTTGGCATTCTTCTTGTCAATCCCCTTTTGATTGATGGCAGATCGAGCAATTTCCCACGAATCCGACCTCGGGAAACGTTGAATCAGTGCCCCTGAAAAAGGATATTAAGGCAAAAGATTAAACTGTGAACTATAATTGACTATAAAGTAAGTGTAAATTTACTGAGAACATACGGTAAGAACATTCCACAACGTACAGAGCAGGGTTGACAGAAGCTACATTAAAATTCAAGGGACACGTGAAAACGCAGATATATGTGAAATTGTATCATTTGTATTTATGAATTTATAGTGTTTATAGTTATATTATATTTTATAAAAAAGACATTAGAAAACTATGGTGTAACTTATGCAGTATTAAACATGGAGTTTATCTATAATTTACCCCTTGCCAAATATGGATAAAATGAAGTGCATATTTACATGTACATAAGCAGATAAGTGGAAAGTTTACCACAAGAATAAGTAAATAATATAAATATGTGATCTGGCAGTAAGTAACGTAATCTATATTAATAGAGAAGACACTAATTTATTTATATATTTGATTAACATCCCTTAAATTCAAAGTTTACTTTTAATCACGGTAAACATGCAGTTATCAATATTATATGATGCTGTGCTAACACAAAGTGTAATTAAGTACATTCAGAAATAACATATTATATTGTTATTGATTCATTGCATGCGATTATCCATTGTGAACTCTCAACGAAAGGGCAGAGAATAAACATGACTTGGCGGGCTTTATACTCAGAGGGAGGAATCAGCTATTTGTATGGATACAAAAATAGAGATTTATTTCTCTGACAATAAAATATTATACATTGAAAATGCCTTTTAACTAACAAACCTATGAAGCAAATGATCATAAACACACAGGTGTTGCAGGTTGTAAAAGAATTATCTAGTTGTAAATCAAAAAGATGTATTTCTTCTCACCTGGGTTAGGAAAGAAACGAAACGAAACAATATAACGAAACTGTTATATATTCAATCAATTACACCTCATACAAACAATAATAGAACAGAACAGAACAATATGCAGTGTATAGCCTTTGAGTCGGCCCCCTGCATAAAAAGAGGAGAAAGAGAGGGAAAGGGCACAGAAAAAAAGGCATCAGGGCCCCTTCAAAGCTTTGGAGAGCTAATGTTTACGGGAGCATCTTATACCAGAAAAGAAAAAGGCCAATCTCTCAAATTCATTCTTCTTTCCTAATTTTCTTTAATTCATTATTTAGTTCCAAAAGGTACTTAGTCATTTTCTTATTGTTTTTTTCTAGTTGTAAAATTTCAATTATTTTTCCTTCTTTGTTATCTTCATTAATTTGTAGGTTATATTTTATTCTGATATTTTCAAAAATTTTACATTCAGTGAGTATATGCTCAATATTTAATTCTTTATTACACTCCTTACACTGAGTGTTGTTCTCTTTCCTGATAATTATAACTCCACTTTGGAATAGTCTTAGTAAGGTATCCTCTTCATTGTTTTCCCAGTATTTTACATTTTTTATTTCTTTCTTTACTTTTCTGTAATATTTTAGGCTACTTTTACTTGCCATTTCATCTTTCCATTTCTGAACTTCGTCTTTATTAATTATATTTCTTAACTCTTTTGGGGTTATAATTTCTAATTGTTCAATATCAATGTTTATATATTCCATGTATTCTTTACAGACTTTAATCCATTTGTGATTTTTCCTCCAATCATTTTCTATTATTTATTTAAGTTTGTGGGTGTTTTTTAATATGTGCTGTAGAAGCCCTAATTTAGTTTTAATATCTCTATAGAAGTGAGTGCTAATTCCTATCTCTCCTCTAACATATGTATTTGGGGTTCTTGTAGGCATATTCAACAGTCTCTTGATTATACATGATTGGATTGATTCTATATTATGAATTTCTTTCTTGCTAAGTTTAATAGCTTGCAAACCATGCATTATTGTTGGTAGAATTGCACCTTTCCATAGTGTTTTACCTATTGCTGCTTTATATATTCTCCCTTTTAGTATATAGTTAATCCAGTATTTATATTTGCCTGCTTTTTTATCTTCTCTTCTATATAGCTTTTGAATATATTACCGTTGTCTTTTATTTTTACCCTTAGATTACCCTTTGTTACTTTCATCCCATTGATATTCTCTTCATCCCCTCCTCCAAAAATAATAATATCACTTTTGTCATTGTTTATTTTAAGACCTAATTTTTTATATTCATTTCTTATGATATTTATTTTTGCTATTAATTCTGCTTTCGAGTCTGCCAATACTAATCCATCATCTGCATAAAATAAAACATTCGTACTATAGTTATGTATGGGAAACATTCTATTCACTTCTTTAATAACTTGATTCATTGCTATATTGAAGAGTGTTGGTGACATTTTACAGCCCTGTTTTATTCCTATTGTTTTGCTTGCCTCTCCTATAAGTTTTCCATTCATATAGTATTTGCAGATATCTGTTTTGTAAATTTTTGCAATTGTTCTAATAAGATTCTTTTCCATCTTAATATTATTTAGGCCATATATTATATCCTCTCTCTAGTGAGTCAAAAGCTTTTTCTATGTCTATAGCAGCACAGAATTTTCTTTGATTCTTACTTCTACTTTTTTCAATTTCTATCTGGAGTTGTACAAGGTGTTCTTCTAATCTTCTTTTAGCTGTAAATCCTGCCTGTTCTTCTTCCATAATCTTATTTTCAGTCAGAAATTTTTGAATTCTTTTATTAATAATATCAGTAAAAATTTTGTATGATATGTTTGTAATGGCAATAGGTCTGAATTCTTTGACTGTGAGCTGTTTCTTTTTCTTTTTTGGTATAAGGACTATTCTGCTGTAGTTCCAGTTTATAGGTATTTCTTTTTCTATAATAATATTAAAACCGCGAGTCAATATTCTTATAAAACTTTCTTCATCTGCCAATTCAATGTACATTTCCAGTTTGATGCTATCTGGACCTGCGGCTTTCTTCCTTTTTAAACTTCTAATGGCCTCTTTCACCTCCTTTTCCGTGATAATTAGCTCCTCCGTCCATGTCATTCTCTTTTTACAGTATGTATGATCTATCAACCCTATGTTATCTGGCCTGGTATCCATCTTTTGTTCTTTAATCAAACTAGTAAGATTTTTTTCTTCTCTATTAGTCTGAGTTAAGTCTTTCCAGAATTCCACCACCCTTTCTGCTCCTTCCTTTTCATCGTATACTTTGACATTGTTATCTACTATTTCAGTATTTGTGTTATGTTTCTTATTTTTTGTCATTTGGTTTATAATTTCCCAGATTTTTATATTCTTACTGTTTTTTATTTTTTCACATATTTTCATTTCCTCTATTTTGATATTATCAGATATTTCCTTTTTTATCTCTTCTTTGATGATTTTGTAACTTTGCTTTAATTCTTGTCTTTTGTTCCAGTTACTTTCGTTTCTTATGGTTCTATTTATCCCCTTTCTTTTTTTTATTTTATGCAAAATAAAGTTATTTATCCATCCTTTTTTCAGTTTAGTTTTTTGGGTTTTTTGTTGAAGGAAGGTTTTTGCTGCCTAATTCATAATTTATTCTAATTTAATGAGGTTATATTCTTCTAAGTTTTTTATTTTGTCAATTACCATGCTTTTGTATTTATTTAAACAATTTGTGTTTTTAATATTCCAGTTCTTAATTTGATATTCATGATTGTGAGATTCTTGACTTTCTCTAATTCCTTTATCCTTTGCTTTATATTCTAATATTATTTTGATAAGGTTGTGGTTGCTTATATCAATGTCTTTTTTGTCATCTATGAAAATTTCTGTTATGTTATCTACTGTATTTTCATTGCACAGAATGTAATCCACTGGTGTGTTAGTTTCTCCTACAGTTCTGGTATATTTACCTTTGCATATTTCTGTGTTATTTAGCATTATAAGATGATTATTTTCGATAAGTTTTTCTAGGAGGTTGCTATTGTTATTTGTTTTACGCTTATCTATCCAGGGGGAGTGTGCATTAATGTTTCCAATTATAATTATTTATTTATATGGTCCTGAGTAAATGATTCAATATCCTTTTTAATGATTCTATTTCTAGCAGTATCCTTTACATCCCAGTATGTCACACAGACATATATTTCATTTTTGTTGTATTTTATTTTAAGGTTAAGGATGTCTTCATTTTTATTTTCTATTTCTTCAACATTGATATTAGGATTTTTTTGCTGATCATAAAGAACCATGATCCCCCCTCCTTTTTTACTGTCTATTTCTCTTCTTTTTTCAATGGTTCTAATAGCATTTTAATGGTTTTTATAGTATTACTTCTCCAGTGGGTTTCAGTAAGGATGGTAATATCATTTTTATTAGTTAAGTCTATGATTTCTGTAAGACCATTGATATTTATGTAGTTGAAATTGATGCTTTGTTTGTTATGTCTATTTTTAATAAATTTGTTTTTAATTCCCTTTTTATTATTATTATCTGTTTTTTTCCGAATGCTATGTTAACATCATTTTCTGTCTCTCTTATTCTTGGGTTGTTGTTCTCTTCCTCTGATCTTTTGATAAAAAAGCCCCTTTGCTGATAATAGTGTTTTCTTTTATGTAGCAGCATTCTTCCTTGATTTGTTTGGCTTTTAATTCTTTTCTTAGGATGTATTGTTCTTCACATTCCTGTTTTGTGAGATCTTTTTCTATGAAAATTTTGTCTTTATTCTGTACTTCTCTAAGCTTGTATTTTCCTTTGTGGACTTCATTTGCTTGTTTCCAGCTCTTTAATTCAACTTTGATGGGTCTATCCTGTTGACCTTTCTTGACAATTCTTTCAATTTTCTGTATCTCTACCTGTATTTCACCCTCACCTCTATCTGTGGCTGTCTTTAGAACATCCTTTACCATTTGCATTGTCTCCATTTCATTCTCAGTATCTGATTCTTTTATCCCTTTTATAATGATGTTATTTTCTCTTTTTGCTTGCCCCTGTACCTTCCTTATTTGTATCCTTATGATATTTCTCCCCGCAATCTGAGACCAAAGTACCTTATTATCTGTTTTGGGTTTATTTTCCATGTCCTCTTTGACTTTATTTTCTTCTTCCCTTCTCTGCTTCTCTTCTTCCTCCCTTTGCTTCCTTTCCTCTACCCTTTGTTTTGTTTCTCTCCATTCTTTGAGCTTTACTATCTCCTCTGAGGCTTTTTTCAGTTTTTTCCCAATTCTTTTATCTTTTTACATGAACATTTATTACAAAAATAGTCAGCGCTTTTCCAACTTTCTTCGTCTCCCTCCACCTTAAACCATCCATTACAACCTCCATTACATTCAACTCAATTCCTTCACTGTGCTCCTTCTTCTTC
Source organism: Coelogynopora nodosa (assembly GCA_034780555.1). Lineage (NCBI taxonomy): Eukaryota > Metazoa > Platyhelminthes > Proseriata > Coelogynoporidae > Coelogynopora > Coelogynopora nodosa. The sequence goes on along the minus strand of JAUZND010007375.1, from coordinate 1,167 downwards.
CACTCTTTCTTCCTCCCATGATATTAAGCCAAACAAAAAACTCGGATATAACACAGAACTAACAAACTATTAACTAGCATACGAAAGCCAACAACAACAACTACACATATATCTAAAAAGACTTTAGGATAAAGAAAAAGACTCACTTAAAAAAATTTAGAGCAAGAGAAGGATGGTATGAAACAAAATGAGATTGTTCGTTCGTTCGTTCGTTCGCAGTGTTTGTCGCAGACAATATTATAGCTCGCTCTATATTCTTTGGATCAGGGGTCTTTGTACAGACCGCTTTGATTAATTAACAAATTAATAACAAATTAAATAACAGATTAAATTAATAACAAAAAAATATTTCTAGTTTATTTATAACTAAATTTGTGCTTGTCCAGTTCGCGCATTTCGATTATATTGTTTATATGAGTAGCGTAAATACGTATATTTAAGCAATAATTGTTATTTTTTATATTATATAAATATTTGTCAATTTACATTTAACGATAATTTTTTATTTCTCAGAAGAATAATTAATCAAATATATTATGTAGTTAAATTTGTGTTAAATATTCTGCAATATTTACCTATAATGTATACCTAATATTTACTATATAAGCTCTTGTGATTGATTTCTCAAGATTAAGATAACTCAGCTACTATAAATTGACAACATTAAATATGTTAATTTCAAATTAATTATAATATTTCTTAGTTCCTTCGTACCAAAATATATATGAACGTTATTCAGATATAATTATAATACATTAATGATATAGAATTATATTACTTAACAATATTATACCTTATTTTTTGTACAGTAGTAATTACAAGTAAAATACAATTTATTGCAAGTTAATTACAATTTATTAAAAGTTAATAACAATTTATTACAAGCAGGGAGTAGGCCTACTACAAGTAGTTATAGTATTCCTTGATTACAAGTTAATTGTAATGAGACTTGTAATTTAATTTTAATATAATTACAATAAATACAAGTCATTACAAGTAAATTACAATAAAAACCATTTATTGTAATTTATTACAAGTATAACAATTATTTCAATTTAATTGTAATTTAGAAAATTTTCGATTCACTGGGTTGGGACCCCCATCTCAGTTAGTACAATCCAGAGTTTCGAGTGGTCTACACAGTCGAACGCCTTCTGATAATCAATG
>JAUZND010007374.1:0-10372 GCA_034780555.1 Coelogynopora nodosa | reverse complement strand
ATTTTACAGCATCGTGCTAAACATTTTCTTTTTTTATAATTATAATGCTGTCGAAGGCCACTATATCCTATATAAATAAGTTAATTATTGTAATATTTATATCTATACAGCTTTAAAAGCGTTTATTAAATAAAATGTAATACACATAACTAGTTTAAGATTTTCAGCTCCGATATGTTTGCAGATAGGGCTATTGATAAAAAAAATGCCGACCAATTTGGAGAGCCTCTTGCCAATTGTGAGTTAATATAACAAATATTTATAAATTGAAAGTAGATAATATTTTCTTTACCAATGCATTTTATTATCATTTTAGCTTTCGAAATATAAGCGCTTGGCAAGAGTTGTTTCGGTCTGTCCAAGATGCGAAATTCCTATATTTAATGGTAAATATTCGCAGCAACATGTCAAAAAGCTTCACAAAAAAAATGTTGTTGGTAAGTTATATTTGCGAAATGTATGATATATTAATATCACAATTAACTATATAACTACTTATATTGATTGTTTATCCAAAAATTACTTTTTCTCTGAAGTTTAAATAAAAATTAATGTTAGAAATATTTTATTTTGTGCATTTTTTCATAGTTATTTAATGCAAACTATATTTATATATATTTTTAATACATTTATGTAAAAGTAGTTAATGAAATTTGGTGGTAGAATGAACCCTATTTGCGATAACTTTCAAATTCCATAATTAATTTATATTTCTAATTTTGTTTGTAAAATGACTAATTAAACCTCGTATTATCGTTTTCAATATATCATATTTATTTTTCTATTTGACAACTTAATTTTGAAAACTTATCAAATTGTATGAATCTATTTGTAAAATCTAGTTGTCTTTTAATACTGTCGAATGTATTTGTTACATCTAAACTTACTAATATATTATGTCTTTTGTGTCATAGCTGTTAAGTGTGCAATTTATGTTTTATAAATATTAAATATCTTTCAAGATTAATGAATAACAATTATATCAGAATAAATGTTGCATTTATATGTGGTAATTACTTTTAATATGTCATAATTTTGTTTTGTATTGATCAATATATTTAATTTAGAAGAAAGTATTTTAGAAGTAGGCCTATGACAAAAATAATTTCAAAATTGTGTGACTAACTAATCCATAAATGTTAAGAAAAGTAATATGTTTACGTATACTATTTATTACAGTATCTTAAATCAGAAATTAAATAACAACTGTATAGTAAAATAATCTTAAATATGTTGATAATTCATTATCATAAGCATACACACAATGTCTAAAATTTATATTTAGATTGAATAGGCCTATATTATTTTGCACCAATCATAAAAATTATTACTTTTTATGTACTATGAATATTTTCTTGTAATAATATGACATATATTATTGATAATTAATGATTGTGTCTTGCAATCATACTTGTATTCAAACACATAATATGATCATTTGATGTTATTGTTCTCATTAAGGGAAAATGGCGCCAAAAGCGGCCCAAGAGTACGTAGCACATGCCTTTCCCGAATTGTGCAAGACCCTTTTTAAGGCAAAATCTTTTCTATCAAAGAACTCTGCTCCATCGTCCAAAAGAGCAAGACTCTCAAAGTAAGAAAGAAATATACACTACAGAAATAATGAAGTCAAAGTTAACTATGTATATATTTTAAATTGACATCAACTCGTAGAGGGACACAAACTTATATATTTTGGTTTTTTGATAATACTAATCAAGTTGATTTTAAATTTACACAATAAGAAGTGTGTTTTATAACAGTATGTTATCGTAATTTATTATTGTCTATATGCAGTCAATTGCACGTACCTCGCATATATTACGCCAAGCGTAAGTTTAAACAACCCAATTACAGACATTTATTCATAATTCAAAGTTGATACTTCATTCCTTTTAGGGGTCTAACTTTACTTTTTACATAGGCGCCTGGGAATACACTGGTCCGACCAGCTCATGGAATACTGCATAACTGGTGCGGTTTTTTAATACTCACCAATATCGCATTAGGCGCTCTCATGGTTCACGAACAATAAAAATAAGAAATATATATGATCATTTACTAATATTGCCATTTTACATTGTTTAGAAATTAGTTTAACAAATATTTTCTATATTTTTCATTTTTACACTATTTTGATTGTTACATACTTTTTTAGGCATGGTTAAAACAAAAATAATTTTCATTTTCAAACAATAAGTTAATTATTGTAATATTTATATCTATACAGTTTTAAAAGCGTTTGTTAAATAAAATGTAATACACATAACTAGTTTACGATTTTCAGCTCCGATATGTTTGCAGATGGGGCTATTGATAAAAAATGCCGACCAATTTGGAGAGCCTCTTGCCAATTGTGAGTTAACATAACAAATATTTATAAATTGAAAGTATAGATAATAGTTTTCTCTACCAATGCATTTTATTATCATTTTAGCTTTCGAAATATAAGCGCTTGGCAAGACTTGTTTCGGTCTGTCCAAGATGCGAAATTCCTATATAATTAATGGTAGATATTCGCAACAATATGTCAAAAAACTTCACAAAGAAAATGTTGTTGGTAAGTTATATAGTTAAAATAATTATTGTCCAACTACAATAAACTACACAATCGCAGCCGATCTTAAACGCATCAACATAATACTGAATTTGATGTCGTACGGGAGTTGTCACCCGTGTATTTGATGTGATATACACAAATCGGAAGTGGGAAACAAATCGGGAGAACTACTAACATAAGGAAATCTGAATGCAACCTTTTGGGAATGGTTTGAAGCTGGCCAACATCGAAAAGATGCTAAACATTTTGGCAACGTTGTCCATTCCTCAATTCTAAAAAGTGATCCGGAAACACGAATAATTGATCTGATTCCGCCTCCTGAGCTTCACCTTGTCACATGACCTTCAACTTGTCACACAATATATACTCGAATTTGTTTGTAACACAAACGTGGACACCCTGTATTCAGGCAGTGTGCTAATATTGGCAGAAGTAATGTAATAATGACATTTAATAATTATTCATATTAAATATACAAGTACTCAAACCACTTGTATATATTGCCGCAATTCACAAGGGGATTCCCAACCCGCTTTCCAACAAGGGTTCTTTATGAAACGGAATACTTGTAAACGACTTGTAGACTTGTAAAAGGCACTTGTGGATTACACTTGTGAACTTGTGTTTTATGAAATGAAAATACTTGTGAATCGGGGACTTGTACTTTAAGAAAACGGCCCCTGGATAATAATTTTATTTGTTTTTACATATCTGTTTAGTACTCGTTTTCTAGCTATTTTGAAGCCCAAATGTTGCTATGGCATACATAACAATGTATAGTTTGTCTAAATATGATTTACTTTTTGGGGGCCAGTTTTTTTGTCGCAAAATTTAATATAGTATTATCTATTCTATTCCAGTGTGGTAATACAATCTGTGTACATTAATTCATGAATTGTTCAATTTCATTATTATACACATTATAATATATTATTATCATACCTACATATGTCCATGTGTTGTGTAACCCATTTACTTTATATTAAAATTAATATATTATTATCTACTTTATTCCAGTGTGTTAATGCAATCTGAGTATTTATTATTATCACTTCAATTAAAATTGTGGATTTTACTCATGCATTTTTAAAAAATTACAAAAAATTATTTTAAAAATGTACTTCATAATTTATTAGACTTAAAGTGAACTAAACCGTTAACTTATTAAGAAGAAATCATGTTTAATACTGTAATTTTCTTATCTCCTGAAAGAGTTAAACAATACAGTGAAACAATAAAATTTCGTATTAAATTTATTTTTAATGAAAACAACAAATTTATAATAAATTACTATTGTAAATTTTTAATAAATAATTCATCACTTGTTTCTTAATTAATTCTTTCAATGAATTATCAACATTTCTCATTACTTATTTTAGTCATAGTACTTATTTGTCTTTTTCAAATTGACAAAGAAATCGAGCGTTATTTTTCATTAGAAATAGCTTCTGGTAGGGCGCCGTCAACCCGACGTGTGGACTCTTTTTTAGGGCTACACCCAAAGGTCTCTGACCTAAAATTAAAAATTGCTTTGGCTAGGTTATGTTCGGGTTTGCCCTACCAAAGAAAGGCCAAAAAAATAGTGTAATTTTTATTTAAAAATGTATACTTTGATCTTTATATCTGAACATAATATTCCGTAAAACTATACGTTACTTTCTTGCAGTATATCTATTTTTTATTATTCCGCAATTTAAGTTTATATTATGAATAAAGTCATACACAATGCGAGAACAAGTCACACTATGCTACATTAAACATATTTGCTAAAATATTGTATTCTTACACTTTTGTAAATGTATGTATATTTTACGTCAAATTTTCAAATTAATTCTGTAAAACTATACGTGTCTTAACTTATTGTAGTCTATCTATTTTTTAATATTGCGCAATTTAAGTAAATATGTTGAATAAACGTCATGTATAATGTGAGAACAAGTCTTATCTATTATTTTCATCGAAATTATTTATATGCATACATCCCATATTTGATATACATCTTTAATAAGTGTACATATATATGACATTAAATTACTCTATAATTTTTGTATATTGTTTTATATCCTTTGTATAACACTGAACGTTTTTATATACCGAACAAAGTTTTATTAATTAATAATTATTGTATTTTATTAAATATCATTTAAAGAAAATCATTTTATTTAACCTATTTTTAAATTGTTTAATGCGTTGCATAAACATATATTCTTTTCATAATCGGAAATTATTTACAATGTCAATCGATGCTATTACAATATTATTATATTTTATAATCACATTAAATTTATTTACATTATATTTAATCAAATTATAGATACATGTCAATAATACACTTAACTAATTAAATTGACTTAATTCACTTAACTAATATCTATTTCACAGTATTAATTTTATTATCATAATTGCGATAGATATTCTCAAATGTATAATTTAATTACAAATCAATAATGCAGCTAGCAATTGCAGTTAATAATGGTCGGAATAATAGTGGGTGATCGCTTATCACAACGTGTATAAATGATATATTTATCAGTAGATATTTCAGACAAACATACAATATCTCTATTATACAGATTTTTACAGATATTTTATACTAAAAAATATATAGCTTCAAATATTTTCTACCGTTTGATTCCACTTGCTAAAATATAACTAGATATAATATTTGCTACATTTATCATTAACAAGCAGATGTATATATATTTGGAGTCATCCAAGTTGATAAAAGAATATAGCATACCTCACATAAGTAAATAATCAACTATGACCATTATAATGATATATAATAAAGTGTATCACTAACGAAATTGCATAGCCCATTTTATGTATAAATATGCTCAGTATTAGGTTGATAATTATTTTTGGTAATAGTATATACGTTTTAATATTGAATTTTTTTGTTAAAAATAAACTCAACTACGCGCGTTAACAATCAAACGTATTAATCATAACAGTATTATCTCGTTAGATAGAATTTCAAAACGCAAAATATATTTGAATACATTTTTAGCAAATAATTTCATATAAATAAATTTAATTATTCAAAGTTTACGGTAAAGTATATTATCAGTGAGTAAAATATTATTTCAGCAAAAAATGTAAAAAAATGCAATATTTTACGCAAAAGTCGGCGAGAAAAAAATGCGTATTTAATTCCATGCGAAATTTCGGCGTTGAATCTTGTCACAAAAAGGGCCACTATGTCAAACCTTCTGATTTCATTCGAACTCTTCCTACTAATTCTTTTCGTCCGGTGTTATTAAAAGTCAAATCATCCGTCTTGCAGGCAGAAACTATTCGCTTGAAATTTTTAATTTGTATTGTACAACATAATTTTCTACATGGAATACTCAAGGTTTTTCCGGACGCTTTCTGCGTGCCTCTAAACGCCATGTTATTTTTTCCTTAAGGTTTACCCTCTTTCTCTTTGGGCTTTAGGTTTTTAATGTTCACGCCCTATTTGTGTTTATTGTGATTTTGCCAAATGTTCATTTTTTTACTGACACATCTGGTGTTAATCATCGTACTTGTAAAAAAACTTAATTGTAACACTGTTGGTGACATATATCTCCGCAAGCGTGTTTCTTCTCATATTGGTGATATTAGAAATAAACATAATACTGTAATTGCCAAACATTTTAACTCCATGTCACATTCACTAAATAATTTTTTTTCTTTAATTTATGTGTTTTGATGCAACCTCTAAATCGACTAAAAGACTACGTAGACTAGAACTCAAATATATCTATAAATGTAAAACTTTACAGCCTAATGGTCTCAATATTATCGAACGTAATTATCCTGTTTATTGCACTTTTCCATACAGTCCGTCCACGAATACATTATTACGTAATTGTAAAGAGACTCACAATGTTATGTTACTTAATTACTAATTAATTTATTAATCAATCAGAATAACAATATGTAACAATGTGCAAATGGTTGGCTTATATTTCCAAATATTGCCAAATATATATGCCATTTGTTAAAAAAATATTATATATTCATATTTTTAAATTTAGATTACTTTTTTTTACAATTTAATAAACTTTTTTGAATAACAAAATTTGGCTGTGTATATGGCCGTGAAAATCATTTATTTTTAATAAAATTAAATATCTTTATAAAATTGATAAAACTGTAATGTAATAGGGTTATTTTGAAATGTATAGCAGTGTGAAGGTTACATTTTTCAAAGATCAAAAATAAATCCTCTGAAATTAAATACATGAAAATAATTATTTGACATCATTGTCTGCATAATTTTATGCTGTGTTAATTTGGAGCTATTTGTCTATTATCACCCCTGTTTAAACCAGTATAGTCAATCGTATCATTAGGATATGTTAAAGAGAAAATCAAAAAAATCAGAAAAGGGTTTAAATCATATGAAATCTATTATTTATAAAGACAGAAAATGGCTTTCTATATATCATGGCAAGGCAGAAATGTTGAAAACACTATAATAAATATAAAAATATGTATTAAGACAAAAGGCATCCTTTTATATATTATGCAGACTGGCTTACCTATTATTTAATAACTACAATAGAGACCTCTATTTTAAAACATAGGAATTAGAGTCGTTTCAATGACATTGAAAAGGTAGTTGACATAATGACATAGAAAACATTCAATCATGTAAAATATGAAATTTCAAAATTTGTTTACAACTTGAAACTGTGTTAAAAGTGTTTCTAGTTCTTGCCCCATATTAGGATGAAAGTACTGTTATTTGTTTAAAATGTATTATTGTTTTTTTATTTGACTTTTTAGAGTTTCAAATTATTTGTTATTTATCTGATTTAAATAAAGTTTGAAATTTATCCCATTCTGTGAGAAAGGTGAGGGATGTCCTACTGATTTGGATCATCCACTTGTTTAATAATTATTATGCAAAAAAGTTACTAATGGTACACTACATATACATTATATGTATTGATTAATTAACATTAGAAAGAGTATTATAGCGACATAATATAACAACATTTTCAAATATAAAAAGCAGAAAAACGAAAGTCACATTTTGTCATAGTTCAGCAGCATAAAAATGTTGTGTTGAAGTTTGAAGAAAGGTTTAAATCGACAATAAATATACATAACTATAATTTCCAATTTAATTAGATTATTTGGATCTGTCATCATCAATTAATACAATATTTACATACACACATTTCATTGCTAAATTTTACATTAATCTTAAGTTAAATATCTTTCTAAAATGATTATATTGTACCCAAAATGTTCATGAACATGTTTAGAACCATTAGTTTATTTCTTATTCATAGTTGAATAAGTAATTTCCGTAAAGCTATATTTTCCATTATTGAAGAATTATATATGCAAAACTTTTGAATGTTGTCTTTTCTATTTTAGAAAATGCCCTTTCCGTGTGTATTTTGTCCGCTAGATAGACGTGATCTCAAGCGACATTACAAAAAGAAACACCCATAATATCAGGAAATTATTTCGTTAATAGTGCCAAAACTAACATAGCGGAAAGAAATAAGACAAACCAAGACTCTTGTTAGTCCCTTTATGATATGTCGTTTATTTATATTAGTATCTCGATAAAATTCTTAAAAAACATTTAGAAAATCAACATAAAATGTCGGCAGATGCCATGAGTACAAGTTTGCTGGCAATGTGTCTAGAATTAGAAGTTTCAAACGTATCATTAACAGAAGTTAACAGACGTTTACAACATAGATATAGTTCCAAAAAAACACCCCTCCTATGGCTACAATGAAGGACATCATAGCATTCAGAGAAATGATAAAGGCAGCTGCCAATTTTGAGAAGTATCTGCTGATATAACGTGTGAATTAAACTGGTACGCAAACATTGAAACATACTTGCTCAAAATATTTGAGCTCAGATTGAGTCGGACTCAGCGTCACCTAGCTCGGATGAATCTAATATTAATTTGCTTCAAGGATAAGATAATGTTTTATCGGACTTGCCACCCCATGAAAAATCCATAATGTCTTCATGGCTAAGTTTTGAATCAGTGAAAGGCAAGAAGAGAACTGAACTTACATTGCAGAACAGAAAAATAATTGACGAATACCTGAGGCATCCACTTGAAGATGTTTGATATTCGAAAGATGACGAAGAAACTATTGAGAAAAGATTTAGCAGTTTCATGACAATAGCAAGGAAATTACAGACAGCGAGTCGTGGGGGAGTGTTTGCACAGTATCTATGTTTGTGCTTACGTGCATGTAGTAGATATTTGTTTGATGTTGACTGTTCTCTCTTTTAACAACAAAGCGGTATTCATCAGAAATATTTGCTTTTTTAAATTATTGGATTGGGCGACACACTGCTCAAATGTCATGTTCTCTTAATGCTTTGAACATTTCCATCCGTCAGCTAAGAGTATGTAAAGATTATTTCTGCCAATCTGTGAAAAACGCCTCAAAGGCTGTTGGGCGACGTACTAAAGAGTCCGGAAATCTTATTCCCCCCGAAAATTAGAAAGAGTGGAAGACGTTCCAGATAAAAGCTGATGTGTACCATAGTATGTTTAATAAAAAAACAAACGAAGTTGAGTTCAAGCGGTGTCGAGACTTCCTTCCAACGGACCTCATGATCGAATCCCCACAAAGGATTCAACCTCTTAGAAAATTAACTATCCATGACTTTGAAGCAGCCGATCAGTCACCAAATAGCCAAACTATTATTATTGCGGTGAGGAGAAAGGACAAGACATCGCAAGTGAACAGTTGTCCAAAATTGTACATCAACACAGATTTGTTCAAGAAATTGCGCTGCTTCATTGCAATATTTTGACAGAATGCTTCTCCGACTGACTTTGTTTTGCTCAAACGTCGCAAAAATGTTTGTCAACGTCCACTTTAAGTGGTATCATACCATCTAATTTGCAGGAAGTTTTGGGTTCACAATTCACATCCACCGATGCGAGGAAAACATGGATTTGTCTAAGTCGAAATAGTGAGCATACTCTTCATCTATTTTATATTGTTTTTATACAGACATAGCAAAATAATTCATCAGGTAATAAAAAAATTATCTGATTGATAATTTAACATGTGTTTCTATTGTGTAAACGAAAAGTATTTCCCATTTTCAAAATAGTAGTCTTTCGTTGTCTTTATTAGAAATACTAGTTGTATAATTAACTTAAGAAATTGCAATTTCATTGACATAATTTTATTATTCATATATTAATTGTAGTTTTAAATATTATTTCTCAGATAATTAACCTCTAATTTGTATCTATTTGTATTAGTCAGTGTCACAGTATAACTGAGAAGCATAATATAGTTTATATAGTAAAGTATTACATTATAGTATTGTATTATAGTATTCATTTATAGTATTGTAATACAGTATTCATTTATAGTATTGTAATATAGTATTATAATATAGTATTCATTTATAGTATTCTAATATAGTATTCATTTATAGTATTATAATATAGTATTCATTTATAGTATTGTAATATAGTATTCATTTATATTATATTTACATAATATTAATATATTGAATATTTACATAGTAGGAGAAGATGGGGTAATAACGCCTGTGGGGTAATAACTCCAAGTATTCATTGTGTGAAATCTCTTGACGTTTTTTAGATGCCAGGGCTAATTATAAAAGCAAAAATACAGCATTTGTTTTAATATACTACTTTGTTTATTATATAATGAGTGAATTAATGAAATAAATGAGGAGGAATCCATTATTACTATTTTACAACTTAATAAAAAAAATAAAGAAATGACAAATTACCTCCTTGAAATTAATAACGAAATAAAGAAGATAGAGGAGATTGTGGAGGATCAT
>JAUZND010007373.1:0-10373 GCA_034780555.1 Coelogynopora nodosa | reverse complement strand
AATATAACATAGTCTATACAACAGCTATTTATTTTTGTGACTCATGTGACAAGAAAAAATGTGACTCACGTGACATTTATATATTTAGGTGTATAGAATGAAACAATTTCATTTTTATTGCTATGAATCTAGTAATTATTTACATTACTTTTGTTCAAACAAATGAGACAAACTAATAAACTAATCTAAATTATTAGAACTATTAGCTAAGTGCTTTATAAAAATTAAAAAATTATCAAAAGCTGTTGATGTTAACATTTTTTTGTTTTAGCCCATATATTAATATATATAATACAAATTTATAATAAATTATGTATATACTAATATATATAGGTAAATATATTTAAACATAAATAAATAATTATTATGATTAATGAAATATATTATAATTATGGTAGATAATTTAATAAATATAATTACTATTAATCTGATGAATATTATTAAGTCTCTTAATAGGCTAATAATATTTTTTAAATATTGTCATAATTTATATTTATTTTTAAGTAGCTGACCCAGTTATTGACCATCAAATGCATAAGTCCATTAATTTGTTATCTTTAGATAATCACAGACACAGTTGTGGACTTTTTAAGATTAAAAAAGGTAATATTAATGTCCTAAATATATAAATAGATCCCTAACTGGTTACAAATATAAATTATAAAATGATTAATAAAAATGTAAGTTTTAGATAAAATTTGTAAAACATTGGCATTACATAAACATTATTAAATTAAAATGTAATTGAAGATATTTCAGGGGCAGATATAGGAATTTTAAAAGGGTGGTTTAAAATTTGTAAAAATGGCACTTAAATAAATTAAATCCATAAGAGCACTTTTTTTCTTGCCTGTTTAGGGGAGGTGGGTCAAATATATTTTCTAAATCTGCCTTGCATTTGGTTTTTTTATGGAGAAAAAGTTTCAGTTTTCGAAGTAAAACATTTTTATAATTTAATATAAAACTGATACAATAGCCTTCAAACAGTTTTTATAAATATATAGAATCCCTGGTATTATTTATAAATGGTCAGTATTTTCAAAATGAATTTTTAAAATAAAATTAAAATGGAAGGATATCAATTATTGATCTGTCCATGAATTGATGACTTTCTATTAATATTAATTAAATATGGTATATATTATAGTTTTAATTTGATAGATCTGATTAAAATAACGTTATTAATTTTATTGTACAAAACTATCAAAGTTGTAGAGAAGCAATAGTCATAATGGCATTTCTGATTCAAATTATTTTTTTAAATAACCTTCAAAATATCTGTGTGATAATATTTTACTGGTGATATGACACAGACGATAAACACAACATAATCTATTTCACATTGAAATATATTTAAATGATATACAATTATATTACATTTTAGAAGATAACATTCCAAACGTTGTGAATGAAAGATCAGCTGGTCATGTTTCAAAATAAGCGGTTAGTTGAAAGCATCTACATAACCATAACATCGATGTAGACAAACGATAAGGTAAACAGTAAATAGATATTTATTACTATATTATATATTATATATATTACTTTTAACAATTTAATAGTATTGTTTATAGACTGTATTTCGTTTACTTTTATATAAAACTTATCTAACGATGTTAGTTAATAAAACATGCGCGTTAAATTTTATTTTCTAAATTAATTTTCGTATCTGTAGGAAATATAAAAATATCTACTAAATAACTAATAATACTCTAATTAATATACATCTCATTTAAAGAAAATAACATTAAATCCAAACACTTTAGTAAAAAATATGATGGAGTTTGAAATTTATATTTATATTGATTATGTTTTTGTTTTTTTCGTGTTATTTCAAGTGTTAAATATACCCATATATGGGTTGTCTTTTTCACTTCAAGAGTTTCAAGAAAGCCTTCATATTGTAATGAGAAATAAAAATACCACCCTTAGTTTAGATATAGTAATATAATAATAATTTAATAAATTATACATAATTATTAGGCCTATACTTTATATCCTACTATCCAAAATTCCCAAAGAAGGAACATCACGGAATATTATATATTGTATATACCTACACGCTAATAAATAATGTGATTTATATAGAATAATAAAAAAATATATATATATATATAAATATTTTTTGTACATTAAAAATAATTCACACTACATCGAAATCACATATCAAAAAAATTATGCAATTGTTTATTTACAATTACCATATAAAACTCAATTCCATTTTTGCAAATTGATTATCAAAGCATGATGAAATTATTTACGAGAGTGCTGCAGGTAATTATATCACAATAGCCTATAACAATCAGCGCAGTTAGTATGAATGTAGCACGTATAATATAGGGTGATATTCAGTTCAACCTAAAATTTTATTGAAAAAATCCTAATATTTATTTTAAATATTTTACAAATTTGTTTGATTTTCTTACATGTTTAATTTGTAATGTTCATATTACTCAAAAACGAGCATAACAAGTATAAAAGTGCTATAATATTTTTTAAATATTCACTATTTCATTGAACCGCCAATATATATGCTTTCGATTGGAAAAATAGATGCACCAAATTAGTTTGATAATGACATTATCATACAACCACAAATTTATGCAAACGTTAGGAGGTATTCGGAACTTATGGGGAACCTATCTCCTCACAGTGTTATGTTAAAGTACATATTAATTATGTTAATATTAATATAAGTTGTATAGTAGGTAAGACAACAGTTATACGTAAAAGTGTCCCTTTTCAAAAATCGACTAAATCAATTAGCTCAAAAAAGAAGTCAATTTTATGTAAATTGTTTTCGACATTATCTGCTGGGAAGCGCTAGCTGTAATTTTACAATAAATATTTTAGTGGGCACAACAATTGCATTCGGACCTTTTCAATATTTACATTCGTTCCAATATCTATATTCGACACATCAGTCATATTCGACACATCGGTCACATTCGACACATCAGTCATATTCGACACATCAGTCTTATTCGACGCATCAGTCATATTCGACACATCAGTCATATTCGACACATCAGTCATATTCGACACATCAGTCTTTTTCGACACATCAGTCATATTCGACACATCAGTCATATTCGACGCATCAGTCATATTCGACACATCAGTCATATTCGACACATCAGTTATATTCGACACATCTGTCATATTTGACACATCAGTCATATTTGACACATCAGTCTTATTCGACACATTGGTCATATTCGACACATCAGTCATATTCGACACATCAGTCATATTCGACACATCAGTCATATTCGACACATCAGTCATATATTCAGCCTTGTGGAATTTAAGCTTTTATTGTTTCCTCCAATTGAGCAAGTTTTCAGTAAGACTTGTTTTTACGTTTTTCGTACATACTTTAAATCGTTTTTTAAGTTCTGCCGCTGGTATATAAGTTTCTTATTTTACTTATTCGATCCCTCTCCTTTTTGTTTCTCTCTATATATAACCGGTTTCTTTCTGTTCCGTATAAAGGCATTGATGGTATCTGAAATTAGAATAATATATACACAATTTAATAATGGAAAATTTTACTATATCAGTAAAGAATGTTAAATATAGTAATATTAAATATTACAGTCACTGTCTACTATAGCTTTAATAGAAACTTTTATTGACCAATGACGTCATATATATATACGGCCACAGTACCAACTAGCGTACAAGTATTGTTAGTCAAAGGTCGCGATCAGTCAAGTTTATAAGAACTTTTGAGACAGACATTTTGACAAACAAGTTATTATTGTGCGACCCTAGGACAATATTTATTTTACCAAAAAAATTTATTTTACTTGAAAAGAATATCACACTGAACAAAAAAAGCTATATAACTGCATCTGTAAGAAAATTACGTTACTTAATTTGTTTGGCTGTCTTGAATATTTTAAACTTTGCTGGCCTTGGAGGCTAGTTGCAAAACGTATAAGTCAATCAATGAATGCAAACTTGAATGAATTAATCAATGAATCAATCAATGATTGAATCAATGAATGCGAACTTGAATGAATTAATCAATGAATCAATCAATGATTGATTCAATGAATGCGAACTTGAATTAATTAATTAATCAATGAATCAATCAATAATTGAATCAATGAATGCGAACTTGAATGATTGAATCAATGAAGGAACTTACAATGTTTTACATCAGTTAATGTTTTTATTGCTATACAGACTAATATTTTTGAGAGGACAATATTATGTAATTTTTTTTTAATTGAATTGAATACGAACCAATAAGGTATTGGATGGAGGATGTTTGCAGGATTTAACCGACAGGAAGTTATCCTGCTCAATTCCGCACAAAGCCTTGTTGATTATAACATTTATGGAAGGTATTTTTATATAATTTTTTTTTATTTTTCTCGTTTTATATTTCGAGATACAACTCATAAATCTTTTTAGCAATGAGCTCAGCAGCAGACTAATCATATAATTTGATCCTATATATATATAAATATATATATATATATATATATTGTTTCGCTCAAATTCGTTCCACTTAATATAATTTTGTTAACTTACAATATTTATTATTTGGACAATTTCCTCAATAATTCTTAAAATTCATTAATCACATGATTTATTATATTTAGTCACATAAACATATCAAATTATTGAGTAAAATCAAATACAACAATATACGATTATTATATTTTTGCATTGATTTTATTTATTAATATGTAAAAAATTTGTTTCCGTATAAATTTTATGTTTACTGTTATATCACTTAAAATCACAGGAACTAAATATTATTTACAAAATACAACCAAACAGACGAAAATTATCCTCAAATTTATTTTACAGATTTGTTTTTTAATTTATTATGAATGTGAAAAATACAAGTCATATTAACAGACTTATTACAAGTTGTAATACAAGTCATATTATAAGTTATATTACAAGTCATATTACAAGTCATAATATAAGTCATATTATAAGTCATAATACAAGGGATATTAGCACATTAGCACATTACACTGTATGATCGAAATGTAATCGTTCACTGTTACCGATTTTGTAGTACAATAATATTGTACTAAATAAATATATAAAAACTGGTCTCAAGTTCATTTAAATTATCTAATATATAGTCCTACATAAACAAATATTATAGTCTTCTATACATGACAGTAAGCTGATAATTGAAACAGAAACACATAAACGGGCTAATATTAAATGAAAACCCAGTTTATGAGTCTGATTCCAGCTGTAGGTACATTTATCATCTTTTATATTAAATATAATCATATTGTCTTATAGTAAATGACAAGTGGGTTTAAAAAAACAAACATTGTTCTATGCTATCTAATTCATACTATAAAGTGTGGTCTTCACAACCCCAATTGTGGATACCACGAGAGGAGATGTAGGCCCTAATAGGATTTCCTTTGGCCACAAAAAACTCATCGTCCTTCCATTCCAATTGAACATTTATAATCTACAAACTAAGCATGGTTTACTTGTGCATCAGCACAACCTTCTTTTTCTAATGGAAGTAAAAAATAGTTGTAATCATTCCATTACAAATATTTCATACAAATACTGCGCTTACATGTATACAATATAATCCAAACGAAAAAGGTTAGAAAAAGTTAGAAAATACACATCTTCAAATGCACCTTACTAGTAAATTTGATATAAACAAATATATAAAAAATGCAATGCTAATACATTTATTTTTAATTTACTATCATCTGGAATTGTACCCATTTGTTATAAAATGATTTTTTTGTTTATAATAATTTCCTAATTAATTATAAATTAATGTAACGAATAATAAATGTTAATTTAAAAGTACTATATTATTATAAAATTAATCAGAAAACAACAAATATAAACAATTTCTCACATTTCATTACTAACTAAAATTAGCAGTAATGTGTAAGATATTAGAATGATTATTTCAACCATAGAAATGGATTGTTTGTTTATTTTTATACCATATAGAGAGAGACAGAAATTTATTTATATCTATGATTTCAACTTTCAAATAGAATTCAAATTAATTTGTTTAATACCCAAATTTTACTCAATCCTATTCATACCAAGGGTGAAGGGTGCTTTTTGAAAGAGTATTTGCTGTAATTTTTAAATCAGCAAACTGTTCATCCGAATATGGAAGAATAGTATAAGGGGGCAGATATAAGGGGGCATTCAAAATCCCGGTATGTAAAGGGTTAAGTGCTTTTCTATTTGGATTGGTATATTTTTATACATAATATAAAGTATTTAGTTTAATTTCAATTGATACAAATTCCCTGTAAACAAGAAGCATTACCTAAATTTTTAACTGCTTTTGTATTTTGATATTTAAAAATGTATGTCAAAATTTATTTGTCAATTTTTATAATTTAGAAATTTAAAATTAATTTGTATTTAAAAAATATCACTTATTTTATTAATTTAGGAAAAGTGAGCATAGTGGCAGGTACGTACCTGCAGGTACGGAATCAAACCCATAAAGTTAAACAATAATATGTTATCTCTCATCTGTATTTTATTAAACTTTTATAAACGGTGCTACTTGTATATTGGCGTAAATGTGATGCTCTATATTTCGTATAAGTAGTATAGGAAGAGTGGATTCTGATAACCAGTCAGTGTATTTTTTGACACTTTGTATATTTTTCTCGAAATTCGAAGATTGGATAATGCAAAGAACAACATAACAAACAAACGCTTAAGAGTTGCTAAACTCTCGACAGATACAGCTCTCTGTCTGGGGGGAGTTATAAGGTACACTGCTGGGATTCGAACCTGACACCATAACACCCAATCACCAGTGCCTTTACTAGCTGGCCTATGTAACCAGTGAATAAATATGAAACGTGTTACACATCATTTTTTGTACACAGCTAAATATATGTTATACCCGGTTTGGTGTTTCAAGCATATTCATTAATATGGTATGAATGGCTTTTTATATATAACTACCACATAACATTATTATATATTTGTACTTTAATTGTCCAGGAACGTGGTGATTTTTGCGAATATTTATCCAAAATCTGATTATATCAAATAATAAGTTTACATTTTTATATAAATTAAACAATAAAAACTTCATAACTATATCACATTTTTGCTATATATATATGTGTGCCTTCGGAATCTAGACCTTAAATTCGGACATTTGCGTGCGACAGGCAAAAGTACATACTAGGCATATATGCATCTACGATATATATGTACATATAAGTAATATTAGAATAACGATATTAAGTGGTTTATGGCAGATATAGTCATGTTTACATCACGGTATTGACCAAGATACCATGTGTTCAATTTTTACATGTAAACACATCCACAATCAACCTCAATCTTGTCCGATATGTATTCCACTTTATCTCTCTCTCTCTTCTCTAATAACCTCTCCCTATCCATCCTCTATTACGTTAATTTTTGCTCCACATCAGCTGCCTATATATATAGTCGATCTGTGAATAAATGTGAACTAGTATAGAAAAATGTTTTGACTTTTCTCACAGTGTCGCTGAGGTAGTTTCAACATGTAAGTACCCTTTATTTATAATATTGACAATTGATTATATATATCCGCTTTTTATAAATGCCGTAGTTGTTTTATGGATTATATTATTCATCATAATAAAAACAGTGAACATTAAAACAACATATATATACATTAAAATGACTGCGAATATTTTTAAAGAGCATTTATAATATAATATAAAATGTAAAATATATATAGGCTAATTATTATATTTTCATCAACTATCACTTTCTTACTACGTCTTGCTTAATCGAATAACAAATCAAAAAACAAATTAAAGAAATGACAGAAAAATAACTATTTAATTAATGTATCAGTTATCCTTTTTAGAATGACATTAATAAAGTAACATCGTTTTTTTTAATTATCTGGAATGAGTTTTATGGTTTTTAGGCTCAATTAGGCTATATAAGTTTCCGTTAGAAATATATTGGATTGAATTCGTTTGTGCTTCGGAAACAAAAATTAATATAACTGGGACGACTCATGAACATTATTTCTACATTTATCCAAATAAAAAATATGCTCTAACATTTAATTTTTTTGGGGTAGACATTTTTTGAATATTTAACAATATGTAATAAAAGCAATTAATAAAAGTTCTATTTAATTAAATTGCGTATATTATCTATTTTACAAACCTACACTATTTGGTTTTTACCTACTTTACCATCCTATGTGCTTTTCTCTTGACCTAATTGACCATCCTATATTATTTGATTTTGACCTACTTTACCATCCTATATTCTTTGGTTTTGACCTAATTTACCATCCTATATTCTTTGGGTTTGACCTAATTTACCATCCTATATTCTTTGGGTTTGACCTAATTTACCATCCTATATTATTTGGTTCTGACCTAATTTATCATTCTTTGGTTTTGACCTACTTTACCATCCTATATTCTTTGGTTTTGACCTACTTTACCATCCAGCTATATTGTTTGGTTTTGACAGACTTCACCATTCTATTATTTTGAGTAACAAATGTAGTTTGTAAATCTTTTGGTTTATTTTGAATGATTGTACAGTGTAAAATAACCTAGAAAGACATGAATGATGCGGTCTAATTTGTTAGATAAATAGTATATCAGTATCATATTTTAAATAATAGACAGCATTACCCCAAATTCACAAGGTAAACCAGGCAATTTTAATATACATTATATTAGATATGTTTAAAGACTTATGTTATATTTGTTTCCTTAAAAAAAATTACTTTTCTAACTTTTCGAGGTTAATTAATTGAAAGAATGGTTAATAACAAATTCAACATGTTAAGTTGATGTTAATGCTAACGTTGGTATGTTGATATGTTGATGTGAATTGTCATGTTGATCTTCAGATGAATCTTTATCTTATAAAGTAGCATAATTACAAAACACATATAAGGTTTTGTTTTTTGTTAATGAGTGCTGTTTTGATGAAATAGCAATTAAACAAATTCGCAATTTTGTAAATCGGGTATATTTTACTTTAGTTTAATTTAAATAATTACACAGGGATACGAATTTGACAGAATTGGTTATGTTATAGAATTCATAATTATCTTGTATTAATTAATTAATTCATAATTACATAATATATATGTATAATTAATTAACCTATTCATGCGCATGGCATCTAGTAAATAGTGGATCTATATTTATATTTACTTCGAATATAAATATGTAAAAAATGGTAAACCTTAGAAATTCCTTTAAATAGGCATTTTATTTTGATAGTTTAAAAAAAGGTTGTGCTAATCGATTCACAAAAACGGAATAGTCCAAAAAATCAATAATTTTACTAATGATCAAGCGGCACCAGGGCAGGGGCGTACACAAGATTTTAAAAGAGGGGGTTTCGGAAATGTTCAAGTGTTTTTAGTGTTATCTAATTCTATATAATTAAAACACGTTAACTAACAGTAGAAGATTTCATTATGTAAGAATCGATAAATGTATTTCTCAGAAATTTAAATAACACTCAGAGATGAGAAAAGATGAATGGGCTACATATTAGCTACTATAACTACATATATATATAGGTGATGCTGAAGAGTTATCGAAAGTTCCACAACAAGTACTGCAAATATATTTTAAAAGGGCATTCTCAGAAAAAAAGTAGGGGGGTGGGGGTCGCTAGCAACCAACGAACCCCCACTGTGTACACCCCAGGACATATAACAAATGTTTATATAGAATTTCATGATGATAAAAATATCAGGTTTGGTGATCAATTTACGTATTAAAAACAAGAACACACAAATACACATAAAATTACTCCGTTGTATTACAGAATAATTTGTTGGGACTATTTTCTCTTAACTCTAAAACATCTTCATGTCACTCTCTGCATGCGTGACCTCGCCAGAGCTTGTTTGATATCATACTAGTTGGTACTACTGTATAATGTATGTCCCTATAGGTACATGGCAAGTGATTTCAGGTGCATTTACCGTTATATTACTGTATATATGGCATTAATATTATTGGCATATATACGTCATGCGGGTACGTGCAAAGTCTTACTTATAGTATTGTACATAAGTAGGCGAGGCTACCTTCTTGTATGGAATAAAAACCCCCACATAAACATGTTTATTTGCTTGGGGAGATAATATTTGTGGTAATGAATTAGTCATTATTGGTTATTCAGATTGTCATATATAGGCTAACATATTTTCAATAAATGGACAATATACTATTAAAAAGAGATTTTAAGGGCATCAATGTATGAAATTAGAGGGCGCGTTAGCAATTGAATGTCATCATTTTATTGTACATTGATGTCCGTAAAATCTCTTATTACTATAATTGTACTTAACTTAATATAATAATGCAAAAAGAGGGCATCAA
>JAUZND010007372.1:0-10373 GCA_034780555.1 Coelogynopora nodosa | reverse complement strand
CATAAAATATCATACTGTCATACTTTTATCATACTTTTTCAGCATATTCTTAGATATTTTCAATTTATCATACTTTTCAGAATATATATATATTAAAAAAAATTAATACCATTTTCTTAAAATATTTTAAACTTTTTATACATTTAAAAAATATATATATTATTTTTTTAAAAAATTCTTAAAATATTTAAAATCTTTTTATACATTTAAAAAAATATATATTATATATTTATAAAAAATATACAATTTTCTCCCTTTTATATTCTCCCTTTCTAATAAAAAAAAGAGCAGTGAAAAAAAATTAAACAAACATAACTATATACATACTACTACTACTACCATAGTCATAGATACTGTACTTATATTCTGTAATTTTAGTTTAAATATAGTATTTAAAAATCATACTTTTTTAAGCCTTTTTTTCATACTTTTTTACAATTGTGGCGCATGACCCCTGTGGTGGGCACAGCGTGCAGCAGCTTGCCACTAATTTTAACTGCAATAGACATATGATTCAACACCTTCTTCTTAAACATTGGAAAATCAGTCCGTTGATGATCATCAATGCAACCCCCGAGCTGCAGTGTCTACTGAACGTGAGGATCGGGCTTTGATACACATGTCGGGTGGAAACCCACAGTTAGTTGCTCGTCAGTTACGACAGCATTGGCAGGTCGAGCATGGTGTTCAAGGTTCACTCACAACTGTGAAGAGAAGAATCCGCAGTGCTGGTCTGCATGGCTAAATAGCCATCAAGAAGCCTCTGGCCTGCTGACTGCTAGACATCATGAAAGACGTCTCCAATGGGCTCGGGAACATCAGGACTGGACCATGGAACAGTGGAGAAGGTGCTACTTTTCGGACGAGTCCCCCATCCATTTGGTAGCTTCCCAGCAGCGTCATTATGTCAGGTGGCAGGGTGGTACTGCTCTCCAACGTCAGCATATTCGACCAACAGTGCATATGTCTAGTGGAAAGTTGCAAGTTTGGGGCGCTTTTACGGAGAATGGGCCACACCCACTGACCAGGATCCAAGGAAACCTCAATGCTGCTGGCTACCAAGAGATCCTGAACCAGCATCTTCTTCCCCTAAACCTCCCGCTGAATGGAATGTTATACCAGCAGGACAATGCAACTTGTCACACAGCTCGCACAACTTTGAGATTCTTCTAGGAGAACAACATTAGAGTTTTGCCATGGCCTCCACAGTCACTAGACCTCAATCCCATCAAGAATCTCTGGGGTTACCTTCAGCAGTGTCTAGACAACCTTGAGATCCACACCATGGCTGACTTGTGGGAAACAGCTCAATGGGAATGGCAAGACATCCCACAGCAAGTCATCACCAACCTGATTCGGTCAATGTAAAGTTGAATGGCTCAAGTGATAGTAGCTAGAGGTGGTTCCATCTGCTATTAGCATTTTAACACACTTTCCCCCAAATTCTCTACTTTTTTCTGAGAACATAATAACGGCCCTTATCATTAGGACCACCACTCATTGATTAATCACTAAACACATGCTCACATGTATACCATTTATAATATTATTCCTTTATGTTACTAATAATAAATTATTAAAATAAAAATATATTACAATAACATGTTTTTTTAAAGGGGGCAGCATTAGAAGTGGCTAGGCCTAGGGCTATATATATATATCTTTTTTACTAATAATAAAAATATATATACTATAGTAAAATATTCAAAGTATATTCTATTTATATACAATATATATATATGTAATAATAAGAAAATATATATTGTATTATATATATACTAATTTGAAAAGTTGCCACCAGTCTTCCATGTAAAAACACGTTTTATTTGAAATAACCAATTTAAAAATCGATACTGAAGTGCTTATTATATATACTGTATGGCATATGTAACAATAAAAAAAAGTTTGTATTGTATATATACTAATTTTAAAAGTTGCCAGTCTTTTAACATTAGAGTTATTCATTACATTAATAAATGTTATCAAATCCTATTTAAAATATATTATGAATAAATGTATGAATACTTGTATATAGTGCCTGAACTCATTTATATACACTAAATAAAGTGATGTGATTTAAAATTGTTTAATTAAAACATTATTGCAGAAAAATGTTTTAATAAAAATTAATATTTTCATATTTAATAATAATAAAATAAAAGTCAAAGATTATATTTAGTATCTATTTATTTAGTCTATTTAACAGTTTAAGTTATAAAAATGGTACACTATATAATTTCCCCATGTGCCATATAATAATCTCCTTATACTAGCTATTGACTGTCTCTGTGCAAAAACATTGAGTTTTTAGCACAGCTTAATAATGATAATGTGTTATGGATTTATCCATTGTGGGCAACATGAAACGTGTATATTAGATATATTGTAGTATCATCATCATTAAAATATAAATTACCTCAGATTTTCCATCAGGGCTATAAATTACCAGGACTATAACACTGAAAACATTTAAAACCAATCCAACCAAGGTCATTGTATTTGGAGCAATCCATAATGGAACTTTTTCAATTAACCAATTCCAAAAGATTTGAAATGTAGGTTCGATAATAGATCGTCCTGATGCACTATATTTATGATCTCGTAATTTTTGTAGTTGATCAATACGAAGAGGACCAGGAACTTGTTGAGCAATTTTACTCCTCATGGACATTGTTGCAAAAAATTTGTGTTAAAGATGCCGGTAATTTGTTTGTTTATTTGTTTAATAAAATTATTAAAATAAAACAAAGTTAAATAAAATATAAAACTATATTATATTTTATATGTGTTTTTACGTTATTTTATCACTATTATTATTTGATAGTAATATTTTTTAACTCAAATATTTTCAATACAATAAACAAACAGAAAAAAACAGTTATATTATAGTGATTGCATTGTCAATTTCTACCAATTCAGGATTAAGATGCTTCCTAAAATAGGACGCTATATAGTCAAAGAAATTGTAGCTGTGCAGACTATACCTCCGATATTTGTTCCATAGGAGAGGGATTGAAAACCTATCTCTGATATTTTTCTAACCCTTGTTGGGGATTAATGCATACATTTTTTTCTGAGTGCCGTAAGGGGGGGATTTGGAGACTACTTTTGTTATCTTTTTCCTTTGTGGACCGATTCATTAAGGTTTTTTTAATGTTTGAGTGTCGTACCTATAAGGTCTCGATCTTCTTAGAATACTAATATTATGTCAACATATCGTTTCGACCTAATTCTGTTTGTTCTTAATATTAAAATATTTTATCAAACGTGCAACTACAATGTTGTTTATCTACAATGTAGTATATATAATATATAATTATAATATTTTTTATTTTGATTGTATTCTCAACGGAAGAAAAATGGCTACAAAATCGCTACACTAAGAAAAATTAGTTTAATAAAAAAACCTGAGCATTGATAATAAATCCGAAATAAATAAAATATTGAAAGTAATAAATGTTTTCTTTATTTAACAAAAAAATGGTGCATTTTTTAATGTTTTATACAATTAATATTTTAAGAAATTTTTATTAAAATAATTCGTATAAGTCGTATAATTGTTAATTTTTGTTATGTTATTAAAACACTAATTAAAATTACTAAAAAATTATTAAATAATTCTCAATGAATGAATGTATAATAAAAAACTAAAGAAAAAATCACTGATCATTTTAATTCTTCATATATTATAATCGGATAAATAATACGATAATTATTACACTTCCTAATTTTAATAAAAATAATACACCTTAAAATTGTAGATATAAAATGGAAAACAGTAGGAACAAACTATAATAGTTATTTAGGAATGAATATTGTGACCTCAAATAATGGCGCTACTGCCAACCGAATTATTTTCATGATTAATGGTTATCGCCGCGGTTACAACCATAGGAAAAGAGACACTAGAGGGTTTACTCACAGAGAGAAGACACAAGCGTCAAGTTTTAAAGATAGCATAGCGAAATTAAAGATGCGGCCGGAAAAATACAAACGCTTTCCATCGGGAGGATTCTCTTTAAATCCTAGTTGGTAGGCTCGTTTCTGCCGAATCACGAAACCGAAACGAACACCAGTATAATAAATAAAATAAGCTTTATTTACAATTTGTCAGGCGCAATTAAGGAGCATTACATATATAAACAAATTTTGTACAGTCTATTTGTACAGGCAATTTTTGCCAGTCTATTGACAAAAGGTGCTGGAAGAAGTTCCGCAGACACCATTTCCAGCGGACCCAGAAACCGGTCTAACTTCAACCGAGTATCTACGATACATCCTCGTACTAAATCTCAGTTTCTAATCACCAAGTCTCCAGCGGTTGCTTAATTTCTGTCCAGAGAGTCCATACCAGCCGTTTCGTTAGATATATATATAAAAAAACTACTTAGACGAGAATAAATAACAATACAGATTTCACATTAGTTAAACGAGAAAAGCATTTCCGATATTCAATAGCAAATTTGGTTATCAAGGATCCCTAACTTCTCATTTTAGCCAAGCATTTTTTCACAAATATTTAGTATTGTAATTTAATAAGACAATAGTTTGTCTTCCCGAATATACGTCATGTTGATTTAATCACTTATTAAACATCTTGTTTTGATTTTGTTTTTGAAAGGTTATCGTTATAATATCTCAATATAAATTAAACAACCCCCAAAATACGAGCTATTACACATAATTATTTGACACAATATATTACACTATTAAATCAAATAGTTGAATAGATAAAAATAAAATATAAAGCTTTTCAATTTATCTATAATTTTAAAATAGTCTCAAACATAAGCTAATATTCGTAAATTAAATTTATATATATAGTAAGTTACCTATATAATATAAATTATGTCATGATGGTAGACTGTAATGAAATATTCATTTGAATAACAATCGCAAACCTCTTTAACAATTCGATAAATCAGTACGTCATTCAACTTCATATTAAATGTCAATATTTAAAAATAAAATCGACAATAGAACATCAATGATCAAATATTGATGAGATATACATACTAGACACAATTCCGTTTTTGGGAGTCATAGCAATCACACATAATTGTATAATTCATCATCCATCGGCTTACTGGTTGTGTCATAACTAAAATTATTAAACCAATTCAGTATGTAAACGTTAAGCACACATAAATCTTACTAAAAGCATGCAAGTAAGTCAACGAAAATATATGTAATTCAATAGTATGTTTGAATTATTATAAAATTAGACAAAACACAAACAACAGCTTTACAATGTATACGTTAACAGAGATATAAGCTAAAAAAACAAATATATTGTCACGTCACAGGTTACAGTCTAAATGATAAAATTGTTATATTAAAGATACAAGCAGAACAACCCGTAAAAAATATTAAACATTTGATAAACAATAACTTAATAAAATAGGGTACATAAACATTATCCAAGAAGCATATCATACCAAAATATTTATCAAAATTACTCTTGATTAAAATGGTTAATATATTATACAAAATAAATGAATATAAAATAAAGATGTTATAAGGGCACCATATGCTTGCATATAAACTACATTATAAGAGTAACTTTTGCCAGTAAAAAGCAAATGGATGCGTTGAACTAGTAAAATATAAATTTAATGTTATGTAAGCAACCATTTATAAATTTAATATTAAGATACAATAGATAATTTTACTTCACATGTCTTAATACTAAAATGTAGGATTCATTTAAATTAGAAAACATTAGACATGAACACGTCTTTGAAATTAGTTATTAAAAACATATTATAATTTTCTAATGTTTCATTAACACATTGCAAGAACATTTGCACAAATATAGCTAATAATCATTTTATAATAAGTTTCTAGTTATTCAATGCAATTTTTACAAGATTCATTTAACGTAGAGTAATAATGTTAAAATTACAGATAAAATAGAATACAATATTAATGTTAATAAAATTAATTAATGATAACTTTTGCGAGATAATCACAACATATAGTATTAATAAACAGAATAAAATTTAATAAAAATTGTTGTGTATACTAGTCTACACAGAAGACCAATTTGGCCAACATTTTGAAACATTCAACGAATATTAGTTAACTTGAAATCTGCTATATATAGAGATGATCTCATAGAAATTTCGATTTAATATCATTATTAACTCACAAACAATGTAAACAACGACTTTATTAAAGGAGTGGATGCGATGCGAAAACTAGGGATTCAAAATTTTAAAAATATTTAATAAACATTTCACTGGTTTTACATGAGACATAGAATGAAAGAGGAGAGAAAAAGAGGAAAGAGGCACTGCACTGATGTCAGTGTGGTTTTTCTGGTATATTAACGTATTCGACACAATATTATGATGCAGGCAGGTAAAGTGAAAGATAAAAAGAAGGCTTAGGACAATAAATTCATTTGACATTTCCACCTAACTTTGAATTAAACATTACTGTGTATATACTAAGTGCATTTTAGACTAAATCAGATCAAAATAGATAATATACACAAATTTACAGCACAATTTATTAAAAATTAAAAGACCACATAGTAAACAAGGAAAGCGAATGCCCCCAGTATTTAATATCCAAGGTAATCACAACAGGTAATTTGAACCTAATCAATAGGATACAGCGTGAGGAAAGATATAGAAAAAAAGTTAGAAATAGTAGGTTGGTTTTATGGGGTAGAGCATATTGTAACATATAAACGTCTCTGTCACTATTGTCACGTCTGAACCGGCTGAAAATGGTGAAAAAATAATTCGTTTAATCTTAAAATAACACAATGAAAGAATGACACAATGATCGTAGCCAAAGTTTAACTAATTAAGAAAATATTACGTAACATCTATCGATAGTGAGATAAACCGAAACTAGCTTAGAATTGTACAAATTCATATTTATAAATATATTGTTTGATATCTCTAAAAACAAAGAGATTACTTTGAATAAAATAACAATTATTATGAATTAAATTAACATTAAGTTATTTAAGTCATTGTCGACACTAAGGTTACGTGTTACCCAAAAATTGGTTGATTGATTTTTGTATATATTACAATTGATTTTGTTGCTTTCATATACAGTTTCCGTATAGCACCTAAATAACATAATTTTGCAGGTTTATTCGCCAACAAATATAATCGATAAAATATGTTGTTCAATATTTTACAAAGTTTTAATATAGAAATTAAATAAAGGTTGAACATTCATGGAACAAATTTAGTAAATTAAATAAAGGTTGAACATTCATGGAACAAATTTTTACCATTTGCACAACAGAAGTTGCACATAAAAGTGAAGCATGCAAAAAGGTAGACACTTATTTCAGTTGTAGAGCTAATAGTTTTAGTTTAAATATAAAAAACAACTGTAATAAACTGATATAAAAACACACTGATCAAAAAAAAGAAAACACCCACATACATACTACTTCATATTCAATATTAATATCTACATACTACATCAGTAGTATAGGAAGGGTCGATTCAGCAGCACATTGTCCTTAAAAACATGATTGACCACAATACCTCCCCAAACATATAAAACTAAAAAAAAAAAAATGTACCCCCATATTAAAATATGACTTTTAGGAATTGCATCAAAAAATAAAATATTGACAACCCAGTTTCAAAAAAATAATTTTAGACATATCAAAAAGTAAATTTTGACATCCTTATATGTGGTTTTTAGCCATTACTAATTAATTTTGACTCCTCCCATTTAAAAAATGTAATTAAAAACTTTACCCCAACCCCATTTCTTAAAAATCAGATTTTTAGGCATTACATAAAAGAATTTTTTTTCACTTACCAGCTCCTATAAATTGAGAACCTTTCGCATCTAAAAATTCATTCTACATCCATATCTTACAAATAAACGGTCGTATTTTGCAATTACTTGGCGTGCTCCCCGGACTTAACATTTTATTTCATAACTTTACTATCATGTCAACAAGATAGATCCTATGTTGTCAGCATTCACCACAAAGGTTTGAATTTATATTATATGCTTGTCAAATTTGATATTGCTTCTCTACAATTGACTACTTCAGTTTATTCCTTTTATATTTAGGATTTATTTAATTCGTGTAATATTTTAACCTGTTTTATCCATGAATTCACCCTTCGGGAATATTTCAGATATTTTAAACAGTAACAGTGAATTGTCAAAAGAGGAGTAGGAGGAAATGAGTGAGGAAGAGTTCATCCGAAGAATGAAGTACTATCACGGAGCTGGCTGGAACAATGTTTAAAACAGCGTCAACACTACTAACATCATTAATACTAGAAAAGTAGCCACCTATCCTATCGATTCCATCTCTTATTCATTCTTAAGATAATGGATATAATAATACGTTTGTTCAGTTTGAACATGATATATCGAAAATCAACACAACTCATTCTGAACAGATGGATTCTGAGCCAAACGTAATCTATAAATTGTGTGCATGTCTTTATCCTACAGTATTTGATGTTTTAACTGACCCCCTGCATAAATATTGCAGTATACAAGCAACACGGAATCTGAGCCAGATGTGATCGATAAATTGTGGACATGTCTTTATCCTGAACAAATTACTGCAGCATCAAATGATGTGATTGGTCCCAATGCAGAAATATTGCATGATGCAAGCAACAAATTATATCCTAATATTTCCATTGAAGATACAGAAGACTTAAAGACCACCCATAACACAAATAACATCGTCAATGATAGTCAACTGCCGTGTTCATTACGACAAATAACGACCACCGCAGATACAGCTGAGGTAGTAAACAAATTTAAATGCGGACAAAGTAATATATATTTTCACTGTAACGAAATGTTAACCATACATAGAAATGATTGTTTTTCAGATGGATAACCCGATATTCCTGACGAAGTATATAATTGTATTTGCAGAAGACTGCTACAACGCAGTCGACGCGGGCGTACTCAATGCATACGCTTCATTCCAGATGTCGACGAAATGCAATTGATCGACTTTTTGAGGATGCCACTACATTAATTAAAATAATTTCAATTACCTTCAAGTCGAGATGAGTGCAAAATTCAACAATCCTAGAGGTTAGAACCGCTTAGTTGAAGTCAGATGGTGAAGTTATACAACTGAAAAATTCCCTGTTTTCTCTTGACGCAACTATGTTGACTTCGGATTGCATTGTAGATATTATCAGTGGACTATTTGCAAAAGTGGAACATTTTATTCAAGGTGGTGGTAACTGGACAATATTGGTATTCAACTATTTCGATGTGCGAGTGACGAAGTACTTTTCAGCGCTGATTATCACGGTAGAGCAGACGATATTGTTCTTATTTTAAGTCGACTATATAGCAAACAGTCTGTGCTAAAGTTTAAAAGACAGGAGATCAATGCTTCAAGTATTCTGCACGTGCATGTCTACATTCTCCTGAATTTAACACAAGTGAGTGATGTAGACATTAAAAGTATGTTATTAATGCAGATAAATATAACTGTGCAGGGATTGTGTCTCATGTCAATGAGCTTGACTTTATCACTTTTGAGCGTCACAATCCCGCTGTTTATCTAAATTTGCCTACGATATTTTACATTGATCATCATCATCATTATCATCATCATCTTCTTCTTCCTCTTCCTCCTCCACTTCTATTGGCTGATCCATATTAGGCTCGATTTGAAATAAAGGCACCACTGGCTTTACCACTCTGTATCGTATTTGATCAATTTTGAATAGCGCTCTATATTTGTAATTCTTGTTGCCGTGGTCACCACAGACCAGGTTTGTTTCCCGAATCACGAGGTTGGTACGTACGACCCTAGTCCGAACTGAAATGGAGCTGATGTCTTATTACCGCGTCAGTCGAAAGCTTAAAAGTCTATAGTCAATTTTAACCACACAGTCTGTTGTTCTTCGGAGTAGGTGGGTCTCATTTTGAGTTGTCGAAAACTTTGGATTCGAAACATTGTATTGCCTGAAAAAGCGCCGTCATCATCCTTTTCAATAAGTAGGACACAATTTTTCGAGTATAGACACCGGATTTCTTAACGAAAATTCTGGATCTAATAAACCATTGGTCCCACAATGTCCGTAACGCATTAAGTATTTTACCAACGCTAGCTCCTTACCTGGCGATCCCCGTAGAAAATTGATTAGCCTTTTTAATTGTAACGTGTTTCAAACTGTTTGCCACTTCCGCTGCCTCCATCACAATTTTAGACATCTTATTGACTAATTTAAATTGACATCTTAATGTTAAGTTTGGAGAGCAGACCAAGTAATTGCAAATACGACCGTTTGCGGCAAGAGATGGAAGTAGAATGAATTTTAGCTGCGAAAACTTCTCTATTTATACTTTTTCAGATAAGAATATGCGGGGGGGGGGGGGGGGGGGGGGGG
>JAUZND010007371.1:0-10373 GCA_034780555.1 Coelogynopora nodosa | reverse complement strand
GAGATCGATTTTCAGGCTGACGGAATCCGCTACTTTGTTGGCCGAACACTGGCTACTAACGGCCAAGATGAACGGAACTGTCTGGCGTCCGGTGGAATGTTGGCCGAGTTTGATACACCGGCGAAGGAGGTGGCAGTTTTCAATTGGATCCTGAGCAATGTTGCAAGTATGAGTCTTTCATAAAATAATTATTATTGGGAAAAAAACATGTTAATACAAGGTATGCAAATATATAATGACTAAATGATTTATATCCTTCTGAAATTAAACTAAACCTCTTTATTGCTCGATTACACCATCCGGAGAAGGTCTCTAAGCTTCCTGAAAGGTCAGGTTATTCTATTCATTTTACAAAAAATTCAATGAACATAAAAACCAAAGAATGCGTTTTTAAAAAAAAAATCCTTAAGAATCTTAAAATGATCTAAAAATTATTTTCAATGGTATTATAGGAAGTTGCGCTATAAAAATTATCCACATTTTGAAGATGTCTAAAAATAAGATTAATAACTAGCCAAATTGGACACGTTTGATAAATAAAAATCTATACTAGCCTAAATAATAACAACCGATTTATTGGTACATTTTGCGAACTATCATGATGTGTAAATGAGATTGATTATGACAATCAGTGAATAAATAATAACGCTATCCAAAAGTTGGACAATATTGTGTGTTGTGTAATTTCCTACGTAGTTAGCGCCATATATATTGATTTCTTTCTTACTCATCTCATTCATAGATGTAGCCTACAATCTAACATAATCCCGTTATATACGATGAGTATGAATACGACGCGCGAGGCAAGCCAAGGCTAGAGAAATATTTTAGCAGTTATTCGCATCCTAAATAGGCTAATTATGTCGAAACTTAATAGTATTTAATTTTCCATTAATAAAATACGTTCTTTATTTAACGATACTATAAATAATGTAACATTTTACTACAATTTTAATGGTGTAAAATAAAATTTATTCTGATAAACTTTTCATTTTTAAAAATAGCTTTGAAAATTTTTTATTTATGCTGTGGGCAATTGCAATAAAAAATTGTTTTGCCTCACAAATTCGAGTATGACTCATTTTTCTAACAACCGCTGTGAGGCACAGATTGGATATCTAGGTATAAGTAAGAATATAGGAAAAATCGATATCTATGGTTGTCATATATTGTCGCTGAGAGTTCAGATGTTTCTGTTTAGAAATTTGTTAAATTATTCATTTCAAGTCTAGAATATGCATTTAGCCATTTGGCACCTCTAAAGATAGACATCAAGGAGGTTAGATAAAGATACGCTTGATATTTTAAAGATTATGTTGTTCATTGTTAACGTGCTAATCATTGTATAGCTGGATTTATAATATTTCATATTCATAAACTAATTTATATTAGTTATTTATGCAAGGAAATATTTTTTAAAAATTCTAGTGAAAAATTACCACTGCAAAAATATATATATATAATCAAATTAAATATGATATTAAAACAAGAAATGGTCGCTTATGACAAATTCAAAGAAAAAACCATAAAAAATTGAAGTTAATTTTATCTATAATCTAGACGTTCGGAAGAGACTACACTTTTCTTTAGTCAAAAAACAATATTTTAATATTTGCAAAGTGATCCCAAGAAAACTATGTTTGGATTGTTTGTTACAATGGAGTTAATATTATTCTAAAATAATATAAAATAAATACTTTTCAATAAAAAACGCTCGTTTACATCTTTCATAAAAAAGTTACAAAAATTTGTAAGCAAACATTTTGTTGGTAGATCGTATTATATAAAGTTTATGTATTGAAATACTTATTTATGTTTATGCATACTATGATATCTGCGCTTAGATATAACCACTAAATATATAATGATTACAATATTGCATCATCATTATATTGCAATTGTACATTTTAAGGTAACTCAAATAAGCATTAATATACTAAAAAAACACATCCTAACAGAAATGTATACCAACAAATTAATCTGTGTTGTTAATTGCAAAAGTCTAAGACTTATGTCATCATAAGTATTTTTTGTAAAAAGAAAGAAAACATATCATATAGATAGATAAAGAATCGGCAATACATATTTTTTGATAAAAAATACTGTTTTAATCTTTAAAAGGACTCTGGGAAAATAAAACTTTCATCTAAACGTCCTAGGTGCGTTACCCAGAATACGTTCTATGTGTTTATCGAAATAAAATTCAATTACAAAAGTTAAACTGAAAGACAACAGTAAAAATAAATAGAGATAACTTAATTAATTCATTAATTCATTTAAACATATTATATGATAAAATATAGCCATTTTCTAACATTAGTTCATCTTCAGCTAGATTATGATAATAATACATATTATGTCGAATATTCCGTATTATTAAGGTAACAGATGAACTACAATTAACTATGCACATGTTGCAATGATATCGGTTAAGTTTATGGTTGCCGTTCTTTATCAATATCTGCTGCAGAATACATACAGTATCTACTATCTAATTATAAATTTAAGTCATTAAGTAATGCTGTCTTTATGTATCTGTTAAAAAATATAAATTTCGCATTTCGCAAATTATATTGGCTAAATACATATCAATAATTTTCTATTTACCTTCTCAAAAATCAAAAATAGAAAAAATTGATGCTGAACTGCGTCATTTTGTATATAAATATCGATGCTTAACGAATTATAAAATTTTAATTTCACCCCTATTTAAAAAAAACTACTTGTATCATTATTTCACTAATTTTTCTGAATATCCTTAATAAATCCAAATATCAAATAAATTGTTTTTCTACATCGTTCACAGTGCTGCGCAACTCTGGCTCATACCCCCAAGAAATAAGACAATACATCCAATTGCACAGCGCCGGAGTGCGGCCCACAATTACTGGAGGCGCGGAAACCGGGTTTTATAATCGAATCAGAGGAAATGCAATGACCCTTAGCTCACTCTATCTGACTAATATTATGAATGGCGCCAATTTGCAGCATTACATAGATGTACTGGTTGTGACTACAACCGCTACAAGCACCGTGAAGAATTATTTTGCCTACAATGATTTCGAAGAGGAGCCATTGCTTTACGTGTGTGAATGTGCTGAAAATGTGTAACTTTGTGTTGTTGCCTACTATGCTACTATGGAAATAGATCGTTCTATTTCAAAACTGACAGTTGTGCAACTTCGTATATATGTATTTATAAATGTTATGTTTATAATAATGGACATTAAAGGCATATAATATGTGTATCTATGTTTTATATATATAAAATAGACATACATATATGTAAACTTTATAGACTTTGCAAAACTTATAAATGTATTTCGTCAATATCTTACGAGTACATACTGTTAATCGTGTTCATGGGGTGATTAAATTGTTAAATTTATCTCAATGCTGTAACGGTATTGTAAGCTGATAAATTGATGATTTCCTATCTAAACTTAACAAGTGAAACTGAGTGAACATTCGCTTCGCGTCGTTGTTTATTAATTTTAAAATCGTTGATGTATCACGCTTAACTCTTTAATAACAGCATACTATTCAAGTAGTATATTCAAGAAGCACCATTAAGGAGCACATAACTTTTGGTTCACTTGCTGCATAAACTTTATCATTAATAAAAACAATGTCTAGATCTCAAATAGAATCATTTGAAATATTATTCGGGCAATTTAATATTGTTCAACTGTTGGATTTTGGTTTGATTTTCATAGAATTTTAATCAAGTGTATATTACATTCCATATTGAGCCCGATTTTCAAGGGCCTGACGGGTGGTAATGACTAATGCCGGCGATGCAAGTATAGAGGAGATCTCTAATACCGTTCTAGTATACCTTTGCAATTGGGTGGCTGTAGTTTTTGTTACATAATCAATAACTCTGACATGAAATAACATAATGTCCTATTTTTCAACGAAATTTATATTTTAAATGGGGTAAACAATTTATCAACTTGGTCATTTTCAAACCATAAAATGAAAAAAATGTATGCACAATTTGTCTCATGTAAAATTTAGTGTTAACTGTAATTTTAACATTTAAAACAATATATTTATTGCGTTTGTTTAAAGATGAAGCTTTATTTTAAATGTATTTGTTTGGTTTCTATTTATATTTATTGTCAAACTCATCTATTTTAGATTTTTTTTA
This sequence comes from Coelogynopora nodosa, assembly GCA_034780555.1. Taxonomy (NCBI): domain Eukaryota; kingdom Metazoa; phylum Platyhelminthes; order Proseriata; family Coelogynoporidae; genus Coelogynopora; species Coelogynopora nodosa. Next base: position 6,220 of record JAUZND010007371.1, on the reverse strand, counting down.
GTTTTTAGTATGAGGATACTTACAGTAATACTTTTTTTATTATCATGTTATCTAATTAAAATGTAACACAATGCTTTATATATATTTTACATGTGTATGTGAATAAAATTCCAAAAAACAAATTATTAAAAATATTTTTTTTTAAATTAGATTTTTATCGTTTTTTACATATCTGTTTAATAATTCAGAATATGTAAAACATAGATAAACTCATATAGTGTAACATTTACGTTTGTAAGGTGCAAACATTTGTTAATCTCTAAAACATTTAAATTTGCCTTCATTAAAAATATACGCCTTTAGTACTTAATATAAAGATGATTTCATTCAAAATGGCAAATTTCGTTGACATTTGGACAAAAAATGGAAATCTATTATTTTAAACATATGATAATCACATTTTATTTTATTTGAAATTTGTAAATGGCTAAATCTTTTATATAGAACATTATAATTGTATGCAGAAATGGTTTGGATGATTTTATTAAATAAAATTTAAACTATATATAAGGCCGATCAAAAATTAGAGTTGCATAATAAACTATTAAAAAGTTTAAACTATTTTAAAAGCGGTTCTTGAATATTATATTATAATTACTTGTTATCTGATTGTTGAAAGGTGTCGTTGTGAGTTCCTGGGTGTGCAAATTGAATAATATGTGCTATTAACCTTATTAGTACATACAACGCGACTGTATAATCCAAGGAACCAAATCCCATGTTTTAGAATAAAAAATCCCTCAATTTCGTTTTCCCCCTCTCCGTTTTATAAAATTGCACGAATTGTTTATTGAAAAAAAACTACAAAATCCTTAGTGTGCCATGAATTTTTTTTGAGAATAAATTACGCTGAATTTTTCATAATATAACATAATATTTAACATAATATACGCTGGCGCATCCTGCATGAACGGCATGGAAGGAATGAATGCCGGATGTCGTCTGCATATAAGAACAGATATACAATCTACTTTTCTCAGCGTCTTTCAATTTGATTGGCTGTAGTTAGTTAACATAATAAAATATTTAGTTTATTAGAATAAATGTAATTTTAAGAAAATAATACGCGTAATTATACAATTTTTGTGATTAAATATTAATTTTTTTGAACGCTTTAAAAAAGATGCTTAGAAATGTAGAGATCTCCTCTAGCTGTACTTGCCGCCGTCATCAATCATCCAACATAATTTCGACGTATTCGTGCATATGGGATGATGGAAAAGCTAAACCATGTTACGGAATTATTTTGTTTATTACATATTAATGTTAAAAACGGCACAAAGCATAACCAGTAAAAATATAGAATTATTGATAAGCTATCATTTGCGCAGCCTTAATATTATTTGAGAAGGAGAGACCAAAATAACAAAACATAGAATACGTTAGTTTGATTGGCAAACGTTTTGCAAAATGACATTATTTGCTTTCATAACACTTTTGTGTCCTTTTGTCATAACACTGAAGATATAACGTATTATACTGGCTTTTGGCACAATGGGACTCCTCAGAAATTTTAATTTTTTTATTATAAGTTGTTCTTTGAGCCTACTTTAAATGAATTAAAAAAATTGAGGTGACGCGAGTTATAATTGAAAACGACAGCTACATATATTGGTAGTTATATATGCGCGCGTGTATATATTTTGTCATTTAAAATGGGTTGTAACTTAATTCCGGAGAACAAAATCCGAAGGAAATTAAACTACTTTTCACGGTCGTCAATGAAAAAGTATCTAAAATAAACAAAATAGATTTTAAAATAATCAAATTAATTAATAACAACAAGTTTAAGAGATTTTAGAATGTCGATAAAAATGGTCAAAATACGTATACATTTGAATTTATTTTGAAATATACAAATAAAAGGATTATAACAAATTTGAAGAAATTATTACATTCTTTAATTATTAAATATTAAAATTGTTTATCTTTGTTACTTGTTTTAATGCCAACCTTGAAAACTAGCTATTTATTCCTGCCGATTTAAGTCAGACAACCAGATAGGATGTACTTACTGATAGAAAAGGGTGTTTTTCAAACAATTTTATGAAAGAATCAACATTAATCAATTATCAGAGAAAAATGAGAATGATTTTACGGGTCATAGAATTGAATTTTCAGTATGTAGTCAGTTTAATTAGATCAGCTACCCTTTTAATACTACATAATTCCCACCGACGAAAAGAAAAAAAATTAAACAGGCACGCACATATATATATATATGTATATATTTGAAGTAGTAGATATCAATATAATCTGATTCACCCGACAACACATTTATTTAACCCTAGACAAGACAGACCTCCTCGATGTCAAAGGCATACAGAGATTATAGAAGGAAGACTCATGCAGACTGCTAACAGCGGTCCATCTGATGTAGTTCAACTCGCAGACCTCGGCCAGTGATAGTCCTGGACCAAAGTAGTGCGGATCCTGGAGGAAAAGGGATCACATATATATACACTACTATAAATACATACTAGAAGGTATAGAAATTGTCTAAAAGTAATTATATATGCATTACATTATGGTTCCAGATGGTAAATACATATGTTTTAACTCTAATTATAACCATCACGTCGTGTTAATCCACATAAATCAACAGGAAAAGCCACCTGCAGACCGGTTTTGGGGTTTTTAGCCCCTCATTAGTGCAGAGTAGGAATCGAACCTGTAGCCTATCGATCTGTGATGGAACCCACTAACCAATCGTAACACCGCATGGAGAATAAAAGTTTAAGCCAGGCTTTTTCTTCTCAAAATAAATAACAAGAAGTTCGCTTCTAGAAATAAACCCAAACAGGTCCAGAGATGATAACTTTGTCTATATCAAAATTGTATTTATCTATAACTTAGCATTTAAGCTGCCACCTCAAGTAAAATCTACTTCATAATTATAGTCCATAAATTAAACAAATATTCAATTGCATATTGTTTAATAGTCGTTTCTCGACTTTAATCAAAGTTTTTAAAAAGTTGCTGTTATCAAAGTATAGCTATGTTTATTCATAAAGTAATTCATAAACAGTAGACAGCATTTTATTAAAAATAATAAGTCAGCACTAAGCGCAGAGCCAGTAGAAACAGCAGAGAGACAGAGCACTACCGGTTTCGAGCTATTCAGCTCTCATCAGGTAGGTACCCTAGTTCTGCAGACGGACTATTTTTTATCTCCAAAGATAAATTAGAAGTTAATAAATTATAAAAATATATTTAAATAGCCAATTCCAAGTTTCATATTCCAATTCCCGCTTCATCCTTGTCAGTTCTTCCGGAAACACTTCCTGATTCCAGGTTTTTTATTGCCGAGAATACTCTGCATATGTTAATATTGATATGTCATTATTATATGAGTAATGAATCCCTTAGTAGTTGTACTAATATATAAAGAGTTACGCCTCAACTGTGGTATAATTTAATAAAATAACTGTGTGCTACTTTACCATGATCAAGAAGTAAGATTCCTTGGCTGATTCACTCCAGCCCAGAGCCAAAATACCCTTGGAAGAGCCGTCGTCCTTTCCACCTGGATATAAGAGAGAGAAATGGGCGCATATTGATTATAGATGGGAGTACGAGACACTCTGAGTAGGATGCAGGGAGGCTGTCTTGCCACATGAGAAAGGCGAATATAGTTAACAAACTATGGAACCAAGAACGGATCAAATCAAATGAAGAATGTCAAGTATGATAATCAGACAAATTAGTCAGATGTACATTTCATTTATCAAATCATACAAACACAGGAACATGTACGGAGGTACTAAATAAGCTACTAAACAAGAGAAAGAAAGAAAGACACTGCGATTCTAGCACATTGATACCCTATTGTACCCCTACGTGGGAAAACAAATTTCCTATCAATTTGCTATACAGATACCTTTCAAAGAATTGTGCAGCTATGTTTATTTTTTAAATATTTAATAAATTGGTATCATTTTTATGACATGATTACGTTATAAACTCCAGTTAGGAAAACTATGTGAAAATAACCATATATACGTATGCTATATATTGACCCATATATGCTATAACTTTTGATCAATGCAATCAATTGACTTGATTCATTTTCAAATCACGAAATCTATAATAGTTCGCGATATTTTTTTATTATTATACTACTTGTATAAATTTAACTATAAGTAGTATAAATGCTACTTGAATATTACTTTAAATTGCTGGTTATTTAAACAAATAATTTTATTATTCAAGTTAAATGTATATATTTGACGATAAACTTATTTTTTCTATTAATGTTGCAAAATTTAGCTCCTAATATCATCGGCAATTAAGAAAACCCAGGAGCCGGGTATAAACTAGTTCAATAATAACACCATTTTCTCTAGTATGTTAAAATATTTGAAATTATATTTTTTAATTAAATAAAAAGTGACATCGTTCATTCAAAAATTTAATTTCTTTCAAAACAAAAAAGGTATACCCCACCCCTCCGCAGACGAAGGGTTAGAAAGAGCACTAGCCTAACTTATATACGATATTTAAGTAGCCGATTCCCTGATTTTTCTTCAAAACATTTTCTATTCACTAATTATTACTGAGAAATGTCACGAATACCAACGATACCTGTTGATACTTTTGAACTTGCATCTCAGCACACTGTATGTACACAGTACACGGCGCAGATGACCCTTCCACCCTCAACAGCAGCATCACCTACCCATCATGATTGGACTTCCATTGTCGGTGAAGTGATCCTCGATAGCTTTCAGATCTGGTGGTTGAAACCGGCCGCTGGGAATGTGCAGAATGCGACAGGGAACCTAGCAGGAGAACAAGACAACATCGGGGGGGTATATATTCATGAAGGTATCAGAACGATTATTCCCCATTTAAGTGACTATCTATAGATATACATGAAAAGAATTGTTCAATTTAAATGAAATAAATATTGATTATTATTCACAAATTGATTTTTTCAATTAAAATTTAATCCTAAATCATCCTGATGATTCTAGGGTTTGTAAATCAATAATTTTTTTAAATAGTATTTTTCAGTGGCTTGCTGAACGATCACAGACACAGGTTCCCTTTAAATCATAACGATGTAAGAGGAGCATACCTTAGTGTGCTGATTCATTTTCAGATGAACAGAACATTCCTATACTGTAAGTTGTCTGACTGAAGGACCTTGTCAAATTGACCCAACCACCATTGACCCACCAGTCAAGACTATCGCTCTAAAGGTTAGAGTAGGCCACTTGGATAACATTCAACTTCTGATATGGTTCTGTAGAAGATACGGGACTCCCCATTATTCACTCATTTTAATATATATGTTGTCTGTAACTAAAAGTATAGTCCAGATTAAATGTTGACGCTTTCATTGACATACTTTCTACCAGCTTATGAAGTCATTAATGGTCCAATTGAACATGATATTTCACAGTGTTATTTTTTTGTAATTAGAACATTTATCTGTCGCTAAATAGACAGCGCTAACCAGGAGTCTGATTAGAAGAGAACGAGACAGTTATGTATTTATAATCACCGAGAAAAACTACACCGCGATGTATGAACTAAACTGAGAATATTCAGTTGCGCAGGATAAATATTCAGGTCGGCAAATGTGACCCCCCTCCGGGGTAAATATGTTTCCAAAAGCGTTTGATAGTTGCTAAGCTTAATAGGCTAAACACAGTAAAAGCTTCTTTTTTATTATTAAGTTTGTAGAGTCTAAAAGAAATAGGTGTCATTATAATTTCATAACAATAGGCCTATATTATGACCAAATAGGTGTTGACTATATATAAATAATTGTAAATAGTGTTTATAATTTAAAATCGTCCTAAAATCAATGTAAAGAATCTTTCAAAAAACACAATAATCCTCCGTGCAAGAAGCAGTCAAATACATTTTATGAGATAAAGTTACATCCACATTAAAATAAAAAAAATCAATGAAATAGACAATAAGAAATATATTAGTTTTTGTACAAATAAATGAGTGGCTGGCATAGTTATTAAATATTTGCGTAGAACAGAAAATTCGTAAATGCATAAAATAGCAATACAAAAAATGTCGCATTTAATTATTTTAAGAAAAAAAAAAATTGGTATATTCTGTGTAATTTTGGCTATTATTGGACAAAATGATTTTTAGTTTTTTTGATAGTGTGGGAGGGGCCTTTACTATATAAGTTACTTCTTTACTATATAAGTTACTTCTTTACTATATAAGTTACTTCTTTACTATATAAGTT
>JAUZND010007370.1:0-10373 GCA_034780555.1 Coelogynopora nodosa | reverse complement strand
GTTATTTCGAATAAGTCCCATTCTAGCACAAAATAACACCCACTCACGCTTTTCACGAAGCTCAAACAAAGTCTGGCGTGTAAAGTCCATATTTCGTAGCTCAGCATTTCCCAAAACATTATCAATGATAAAATTCGGCGCACGAGGTCTACCTGCCATCTTTAATTTTAAATTGGCGCTTAACTTTGCAGAAATAATTTTTTTAAATTTACTGCGCTAAAGTACAGGATTACCGTTATAATTATTAAAAGTTATTTCATAAAAAGACTTTATCCAAATATAGATTAGAAGAATAGAATAATTATTTCTACCTCCATGTTCCCCATACTTTATGGTTAAGAGGCTAGGTTTTATTAGCCTATTTGCTAACAGTTATTTTATTAAATAATATTAGTTAACCATTTATTTTAACAAGACTAGATAATATCATTTTAACTATTTTCTAATTGATATTTTTACTTTTTAAGAATTTGACATATATTTAAGACTATAAAATTTAGACCATTTGCAAAACATTATAGGAATAAATATAGAAAACATTATTTAAACAATCATTTTAATGAGCTTAACCAAATAAACAAAGCCAAAAAACACATAATTATTTTTTCATTTAAATAAAAATATTAAAATTGACAAATAAGCAGTCATTATTTATTTAAAACATTAAAAAATAAGATTCAAACTATAATTAACAGTGACAGTAAAACCACACTGTTAATAGGGCTATTATATTAAAAGTACAGTGGTCATACTCCAATAAAATATTGGGGACTAAAAGTAACAGTATAGCAATCACTATATTTAATTATTTATACTTATTATTTCAATTTATATCTTTATTTTACTTTTATAATAAAATTAATATATTTATATAAATACAACATTTAAAATATATTTCAGGTTTATTATTTATATACAATCTCTCCCACAATAAGGTAAATAACTAGATCTGCATATTTAAAAATTTCAACAAAAATTGCTGTTTCTGTTAGGCTTTCTATTAGTCATAGGTACATATGGCCAGATAAAAAATATTTATAATATAATTATGATATATTACACTATAAAGACTTAGCATATGCATCTAACTCTGAGGCATTTATCTTTTATCAATCTGGATAAACAGCTAATATTTAACTTTTAAAACTATTATTTTTTTAATATCTTAATTGTTTTATTATATTTTATTTAATGTTTTCAGCTTTATCCATCCAGATAGATTGTAAAAATTTTACATTCTTGCATCTTTATAAAAATTGTATATTGTTTTAGAGTACTCTTGACAGATATGATTATGGCAAAGTTGACAGATAGTGTGAATTACTCTACAATATTTTTTATTATATTATCCAGGGGCATATTTAGGGGGGTTTTCCAGCCTTTCTGGAAACATCCTAGCTATAAAGTATGCCCCTCTAAAAAAATAAAGGCTAGAGAAAAATAGAAAATTGTAGTAATCACATTTATATTTCCCACATTTACAACTTTTATATATTATAACATTTAACTCTGACTTGTAATTATGAACCATACATTATATAGAATCCTGTTTTAATAACACTATATGTACACTAAAGTGCAAAAAATTCACCTTTGAAAAATTACTTTAATTTTGGTGCCCCTAAACTACCTGAAACACCCCCTTTGAAAATCTTGTATATGCCCCTGTCATCTGCCTTTTATATTGACAAAAACTATAGAACTTGTTTGATCACCAGCTGATTGCAGTTGAGGAGGGAGGTTCTTAAGTTGATCATTGCTGGCACTGGGATTATATGAGAGACATGCCAAGAGACTTTGTTGTTATAAATTAATCTTTAGATGTGTTTACTTCAACATCACATTTGCATACATTACAACAATGTCCATGAAGTTCAAGAACAAATTAACCATCCACCTAACTTATTTTTCTTTTGCAGGTGTATTTTCATACAAGTTGGTCAAATTGATCAACACCTTTTGTCCAAATTGTAATCTGAAATCAAGTCTGGCTTACAGGGGCATCTAGGATGCCAAGTTGACTTACTTGAGTATCATAGATGTCCAGCATCTATGATGTTTGTGTAAGTTAAAAAATTAGAAGCTGAATGCAAGCAACAAGTAGAACAGATCTTTAATTTTCTAGTCTATACCTAATAATATAAATAGCTCCCTAAAATAACAGAATAATCTATATAAAAAATAAATTGAACATTGTTTTGGTTAATGATTATGATAACATTAATAATTTAACATTTTTTATTATATTATCGACATCAATAATAATTATTGTGTATATTTTTTTAATGTTTGTAAATTATTCTTTTATAACAAAATTATTGTGTTAATTATATAATACATATCTCATTATATATTAGATATCAAGATATCTCATTGTAACCACTTTTTGTAAAGCAAATTTTAATTTTTTTAAAGAAAAAACATTTTTAATATATTAAAAAAAGTGTATAACATTACTTACATTAGATATGAATATCAGTCACAATATATCATACAAATTTATGCAATATTTACTTTAATCCATATTATAAATGAAAAATTTATCAAATGTATATAATTTATGCATATTCTACAGCAAATACAATAACTAATATAGGAATAATTGACAATGAAAATTATTTAATATATTGTAATAATCAATTTCAATAATAATAAACTTTTTTAACATTTAAATATATATTATGCATAGCATTATTAAAAAATACTTTCTATTTTAGTAAGCTATTTATATTATTGGGTGTAAACTATTAACCATTCAAATTGCAAGGATACCAAAAAAGTAAAGATCCATTCTACTTGCTATGAGCATCTGGCATCCAAAATAATTTTGACTTACACTGTCAGGCATTATTTTTAACCAGTTATTTTTATAAATACTGATTTATTATCCACAGTATATTTAATTGTATCATACCATTATTTCGATCCAGTAGAAACTTAATCCAGCATTGCTTCTACTGAAAAATTAGACAATTCACTAAGTACATTGAAAATAAGTCCCTTGAAGTAACATAAAAATTCTAAAGTCTGCAAAGCTTTATACTTCTTTTGTTATATTCTGTCCCAGCTTTTGTCTAAAAAAATAAGTATACATAGATAGTATAATGCTATTTTCCCAAACATTTAATAAATATATCAGCATTATGCAGCATTATCTCTCTACTACACCACCAAATATGTATGTATCTTTACCATTTTTATTTATGTAGTATAATGTTGTTCTTCCAAACTATTAGAAAACATAATGAATTATACCATGTTACCCCTTTAGTATATACCTCTGATAACAATACTTTTATTTTATTAACAAATAATCAATGTCATAAAAATTTTACTTTGAATTAATATCATATATTTTATCTGAGATGCTTGGGAGCCTAACTTCATAATAAAATATTGCGTTTTATCATATTATTTGTAATACACTTTATTCAGGGTTCATGGAATGTTACTAATTCATAGAATGCAACTATACTTAATCTGATAAAGATCAAGTAAACTATTTTTAACAATACTATATAAAGTAAATTACTTATGAATTATGCCATAACACTACATATATTTATGTTGGAATGGGGAATCAGTGCATATTTAATTTGATAATATTATTTAGAACTTTATAACTATACATAGGCCATAAGTTAAATGTTTAACTTCAAGTGACTGGATATTTAAAATATCTAATATAAATGTATAATTAGTGCAAATTATATACGCATTCTATATATATGTTATTTAAATTGGGTTATAGTGCTGCACTTGCATTGGTATATAGGCTTACATTACACTCTGTTAAACTTTGACAAAAATATTGTCATAAAATAGATTTTTTTGCCTTAAAAAATTTAATTTTTATCAATGAAAAGTTTATTAACAGCCTAATTTGAGCAACTATTAAAACTGACAATGCACCATATTTATTTGTTATTATAGACACCATTCATTCATATATAACTTATGATGAAGAAATCACTATTTATGATATTTAGATTATGTAATATATGTTTTGTGAATAGGTAAATTCATCTACCATCCCTATTTCAAATAAATGTTTTTCTCATTTCAGAATTGACATTGAATCCTCCAGAAGGAATTGTTGCAGGACCCTTAAATGAAGAAAATTTCTTTGAATGGGAAGCATTAATAGCGTGAGTAATATTTATAGCATTATCTTTAGTGATAGACCTTCAGAAAACCATTCCAGTATTGTATGTATTTTACTATTGTTTATAATTATGTTAACTAATGTTATAACCAATCTCTCCATAGGCCATGGTGGCTCACTATTAAAATTATAAAAATTAATAGTATATCAATATTTTTTTATATGTCTGTTTTATTGTTAACTAAAAATGTTTTTCCTATTCTACAAATTTAATTAGTATTTAATTGTTCAATTAATTTTTCTGTGTTTTTTTATTTTATATACTACATACCTGATTTTCACCAGCCCGTGGTTAATTTATTTTACAATTCATAATTTTATACAAGTGTTTTTGTGAGGATTCTTCAAGCTGACAAAACAACCAACCTTACAAGTAGATTATTTACATGTTAATAATGACCTGTGTTGTATAACATCTTCAATCAGTACTCATATTCACTGATCAATATTGAATGAAGGTTTTTCACTCAGTATTCCATATTTAATAGTGTCACTATTATATGATATAGTATAGAATTATATTTTCTGTACATACTTATTAATTTAATATTAAATAATTAGTAATAATAATTAACATATTTACCAAAAAACTTTCTATATTTATGGCTTCCAAAATATCATATATTTTTTTAACTTTTACAACAGGAATCTTATAAATAGCATTTAATTATATATATTAAACAAGACCATATTATATCCATGGAAACCTTTGAAAGTTTTATTGCTGAATTTAATTAATCTTTATATTTTAGTTTTATAATAATACAATGATGTAATTATAATAATTAATCCATTATTCTCACAATTTAGAAATAGTTTTCCAACAGGTAATATTTTTTATATAACATAAATATTTCTATCGTTTTTATTTTGAGTTCATCCAACTATATTAAGTTCCTGTTGTGTTACACCAATAACCTTCGGATTTAATTGTTTATCTTTTGGGTGAACTCTGAGCATTCTTTTTGATAACATACTGTATTGTATGACTTGTTTTGTAATTCCAGTGGTCCCGAAGGCACCGCTTTCGAGGGAGGAATATTCACCTCACGTCTCACATTTCCCCCTGACTATCCACTTAGTCCACCCAAAATGAAGTTCACTACCGAATTATACCACCCTAACAGTGAGTGCACTTGTCAAGTATATATTCTTTGAAATAGAGTATCTATCCTACAGTAGATGGTTCACGTGGATTTCATTAGCTTAACTGAAACATTTGGAAGTGTAATAATTTTTACAAGTGATAAATAATAGTTTTATTAACAATAATATGTTCTTCAAGGAATATTTTAGATACGCTTTTTTATTTATATGAATATATAGCTATATTTATTTATGTTTATTTGGACATTTATTTTTTTAATTTGTAAAATTACTAAGAATTGTCACTTTGAACAATTTCTGAATCAGTCTTAATATATATTTAGCCACTTCTGAATACATGGATGCTGGTATAATATATAGTTTACTGCAATGATGTATTCAGATTAAATTGTTTTATTGAAATTAACCGATTATTATCCTTAAACCTTATGATTTATCAGTGAGTAGAATTAAGCGGAATTTCTCCGTAACCATCTCTTGTAGAAGCTGTATTTGTGTACAGTTACATGCGTTCAAACCTTTCTCCTTTATTATTGCGCCGTCCAGTTTACCCGGACGGTCGTGTGTGCATCTCCATCCTGCACGCTCCAGGCGACGACCCAATGGGCTACGAGTCTTCCTCGGAACGTTGGAGTCCCGTTCAGAGTGTCGAGAAAATTCTTCTCTCCGTCGTCAGCATGCTTGCTGGTAAGTGTAGCTGTTGGAGAAGGGGAGGGGGGGTGGGTGTTGCTGTTGAAATGTTAAAGGGGGGTTGTTCTTCTTAGTAAATTTGTAGTCTTATGTATTGCAAATAAGTCAGGATTCATTATTGTACAGAGAAATAAGTTAGGATGTCCCACACTTTCCCTGACTAACATTGGGGCAGTCTTCCAGTAGGATTTCTATATGGGCATGATAATATTAAGGTCTATTGATTTTTAGCATTATGCTAGGGCCCCTAGATACTGTTTTCATTACACTCTCTCCTAGATGAACAATATAACTTTGCAATAACCTATTATATACAATGGTTGCGAAAACGATGAGTCATAGTACGTCAGTGTTGCGTGGCAAGCATAGACAAGAGGAATAGTTTAGCAGTTGTGCACAGCCTAAATAGGCAAATAAAATTATGTTAAACTCTAATATATGTAGTATTTTCTCTTAATAAAATAAGTACTTATTTAACTATATAGTACAAATGATTTCAATGGTGTAACATTAGATTTTTTTATCTGATAAACTTTTCATTGTTAAAATAGCTTTGAAGAATTACTGTTTAAGTTGTGTATAACTCATAGGTTGGATATCCAGGTATAGAATATTCAAACTGTTCATATCAATGCTAGGGCCTCTATATACTATATTTCCAATATATACAAAATTAGACATTACACTTTTATATATTTGGTAATATAATGTTATATAGCCTGAAATCATAAGTTTTAAAAAACATGATGTAAACTATTTCTCAGCTAACATTAACCTATGACGTCATCAGGCATGTTTTTGGTCACTTCAGGCTTATATATACTGCTGCCTTGCGGTGTACTTTTCTATCTAATTGGTAATATATTATATTGCAGCATATTACAATGATTAGTTTAGACACTCTGAACGTTTCGACACACAGTAAAGCCTGTGTTGATGGTGTACAATTAAATATGGCCGCATTCTAAACCTCAAAATCTTGGCTCGATTGCCAAAAGTCATGTGATGAACTGTTGCATAATCAACTGAGTTTTGTTAACAGTATTCTCTCTATCTCATATCTCTCTATCTATCTCAATATATGACTATTGATTGAATGCAATGATACCAATCTTGCTCCATTATTCCTTGTTTGTTCATTATTAAGCTGAGTGGGTACATTACAGTGTTATTCTATATTCAATAAAGCCACCCCTTTGGTTCAACTTATTTTTATTACAGGTCAATGTGTTACATTTGTAGTAACTGTACAGCAAATTTTTAAAAAATTAAGATTTTATTAGTCATGTTTATTTATCAAAAAAATTTACTTGTTTTGTTTTCCCTTATGGCGAATAGGATATATGTGAGGATATATAATCCTATTCCTTAAGGAAATAGGATTATGATTTTAATATAAATTAAATATTGAATTGTTACTGAGTATTTTACTTTATTTATTATTCTATATTTGTTTCGCATATTTCTCATGATTATGACAGTATTAGTGGACCATAACCATAGACTTTCTCATGATTATGACAGTATTAGTCGACCATAACCGTAGATTTTCATGATTATGACAGTATTAGTGGACCATAACCGTAGACTTTCTCATGATTATGACAGTATTAGTCGACCATAACCGTAGACTTTCTCATGATTATGACTGTATTAGTCGACCATAACCGTAGACTTTCTCATGATTATGACAGTATTAGTCGACCATAACCGTAGACTTTCTCATGATTATGACAGTATTAGTCGACCATAACCGTAGACTTTTAATATTTAAACACTATTATAAATATTATTTAATTTTCAATGTCTTTCACCAGAACACAGGATGTAGTTTATATAATTTTGAACTGCAATAGTTGTATGTTTTTTTACTGAATCCTTCCAATATAATTAAATAACTTCATTTTGGGGGGTGTGGGCTGATAGACTGTGCTTTATGTAGGTGTAATCTGTTCCAATGAGAATGAAAGTGCACTTCTTTTAACTCAATCTTTATAAAATGTAACAAATTCATTTATTAAAGATAAGAGCTAACTACGCAAACATTATTCGATATTTTTCCAATTAAACATACCTGCATTATTCTTCCACCACTGCCCATACAACCCAATTCTCTCTCTCTATCGCGTGTTAGAACCCAACGACGAGAGTGCAGCGAATGTAGACGCCGCCAAAACCTGGCGGGAGAGTCGGGCCAAATTCAACGATCTGGCCGAAAGAAGTGTAAAAAAGAGTCTGGGTCTTTTGTGATTTGTTCGTCCCCATCAACCTGAACTGGTTTGTTTGCATCTCCGATTATAATTGAGCTGTGGCTTTTGAAATTAGCTTCGAGCGTTATCTCGAGTCTTCCTGTCACCTTATTTATAACGTTAAAAACGCTTGGTACTTCACGATTATACGGACAATTTAGGGGAAATTGAAAGGTTCATAATTAACATGATTTGTCTTGTTATGGTATCAGTTTGTTTTTAGTTTGTTCTTTTGCAATTAGTATATATCGATTATATTTTGGATTATAGTGTTTGCTCACCAAGCGATATTAAAAAATATGGATTTATCGTCAAGTTAAAATTAGGAATTTTGTTTTAAAAGGAGATCTATGAGGATTATTAACTTTAAATTCCCACAAGACCTCTGTTTTATTTTGATTTGTAAGTTTTATAGAAAGTTTATTTACTATTCAATTTGTTGAAAAGGATCAAATATCTTGAGAGTTTAAAGATATCAATAATTATACAATACCTACTGAGTTTACTTTTCTTAATTTATCTTCTAAAGATCCTCTAATAATTTATCACTATTTGTATGTACATTTCATCAAATTTAAAGTTGGTTTTGTGTGTTTCTAATTGTGGTATTAAATATTGATAATGGTAAATATAATTACAGTACATACATCAAGATTAATATTACTGTTTTTTTTTTTGGGAACAACTTTTTTATTTAATTAGTATTGATAATAATGTATGTATAGAAAATGTATTTCACCACAAATAGTATCTAAATTCTCTCTACGAAAAATTGGACTTTCAATTGATCAACAGGGTTATATTCAATTTGCGCTCATATATTAATTTATTGTATATCGAACCGACATATGGATCGTACTATTATATATTGTGTCTATAAAAGTTCAAGCCATAAAGCTATTAATTAAAAATTGTTCACGATGGATCCAATCGCCAAAGGATCCTCCCTCAATATTGATATTCTATTGTCTACTTGATTCATTTACTACTACTTGTATTTGTTTGTTGGTAATATTTGTAGTATTACACGTACACCTTTGTTCATATAGTATGACAAAAATTTTCTATATTTGTTACATGTATACCAGAACTATTTGATTGAATGAATTTGTACATAAAAACACATTTAATATGTGAATTCTTTGTTGTGACATTATTGTGAAAACTTTATTATTTAAAAGATTTAAGTGGATAATACACTGCATTTTGTTAATACACTGGAATTGTTTTCTGATAATCGTTAAAGATAGCTTTGTTTCATGTTGATGTTATCAATGAACTATTTAATCGTATTATTTATTCATGTTCTCAATCTAGATATTGTGAGGTGTAGCATCTTCCATAGTGACGTAAACTGCTATTTACACAATAAAAAAAAAAATTGTATTCGGGATCATATGGTTTTTTCTGTGTTTGTAATGACAATACTTAAAAAAAAACTTAAAGTATATAGATAAAAAAATTAATTATCTGCCATTATTACTATTAAATTTTTAATACGAAATCTATTAAGGTGTTCCTCAAATAAATATTTGCTGCACCTGTCTCAAATTTTAAAAACTTTCCACTGGTTCATAAAAAAATCAATTGATATGCGAAATATAAACAATGAAATTCCTGTATTTACAATAAAAAATTTGGCGAGTAGCGCATTATTCTTATGCAATTTACCGTATTCACTCTATTTAAGAATATATATTTACTATAATTTAGCAAATTGTATTATTTTTGGAGCAGTTTTTAAAGTAATATAAATTTAACGATATATAATACCTTATTCTGAAACTAAAACGTAACCTGCATCATTTTATAACATCAATTAAAAAAGACAAATGGAATAAAATTTATTTTACCGAAATTTGACAATTTGTAAGGAAAATATACACAGGATATAAAAATTAAAGTGCCTTGTGATTAGTGTTAGTGTATTAAATTTTCCTATAAATACACTCTGAAAAGATTTTATGTTGTTTATAATATACTTTTATTTATTTCTAACGTTATAGCTATCTACTAATGTATTTAATACATTAGAATTATAGAAAGAATATGTCAGACGTGTTAGAATTTTGGCAACAGCGAACAGGGGTGCGTTTCATAAAACAATTTAACTAAAAAATTAAGTTAATTTTTTAATTAACTATAAACACGTTTCATAAAAA